>SNQJ01S0153511.1:0-16641 GCA_010110895.2 Picea sitchensis | reverse complement strand
TATGTTGTCCATTTTTATATGACAATGGGTCTCTTATTCATATATAATAAAATGGGTTTCTTGTTTCATTGCATTGTTGAATGTTGTAAAATGTTGTGTTCCTGGATAATTAATATGTGGATGATTTGCATTGTTACAATTAACAGAGGTGTAATTTGTTGGATAACACATTAATGCAATCATTATATCAAAATGCAATAACAAAAATATAAAACAATATTATTATAAAAAATATTTTATTTTGAAATGATTAATTCAAAATTTGTAAAATACAATTAATTAAATATATGCATATCAGTGCATTGTATTTGTTGGAACAGGGGCAGATCCAGGCTTCAATGCTCAAGAGCGCACTAACAAGCCCTAGCTACTGTCCCTTTCGGCAACACCTTCGAAGCAGATGTAGTCTCACCCGAAGCAGCTATGAGGGGGTTGCAGGACATAGATGTCTACAACCAGGGGAATATCAAGTGGTTCTTATTACAACAACAACATAACATGCATTTACCATTCAACTAGCTAGATCTATCCTTCACAACCATAGATCTGATCTAATACAATGATGTAGATAACAATATAACAACAACAGAGCTCAAAGCATCAATCACACACACACAACAACAGATGTACGTGGTTCACCCTCTCTCTAGGGTTACATCCACAGAACTGTGCTTATGATATATTAAGATAAGCTTATAGTTCTGATCTGCGCTCTTGGCTAGCAGATCCTCTCTTCTCCATCTCTCTTCCTCTCTCCCTTCTTGCGCACCCAACTACAGGACTTGATCTTCGCACCCAGCTGAAGATCTTACAATACCAGAAGGATCTCTCTCTCCGTCAGCGCTTCTCTCACCCTCAATACAATATTCTCCCAATGAGAAATAATCGACAACAAGGCCCAACCATAGTATTGAACCGACCTAGGTCCTCTCGACCTCTATTTATACATTACAATCCCTCACCGACAGCCTTAGTTCGAAACCTAGGTGTCAAAAACCCTATTTACCAAAACCCTAGGTGTCTACAACCCTAGGTCAACTTGACCCATTCTTTCCAGGCTTCACCAACCCGAATTTCCTTCTCCATGTTGCGGTGCTCCAAGGCATCTAATGCTGGATTTTTCCACTTCCTAAGTCATCCTTGGTCCATCTTCCTTGTTGATCTGTCATCCTCGATCTCCTCATCCAACATCTTTCTTTTCCACACTTCGCTCCATCTTCTCTATTATTTTTCTCACTTCGACCCAGTGACAGCTACTGTGTCTCCCGCGAAGATCGCTTTTTACCTTTCCTTCCTCGTTCTTCGCTTCCTTCCATAACCCAGGGCCAAAAGTATTCTTTTGAAATCACTAGATAATGTATGCCATCATATGTAAAGAGATGTGTTTTGAGGAATCATATGTGCCAATGCACATTAATTATAATAATGCACCTGTATGAACTATTGAGAAAATGCATTGTTCCATAAATGATATAAATTACAATAATATTTATCATTTCAAATTTGTATGACACTCATGTTTAAAATATACATCGAGGCACTCAAAATAATGTACACACCGATGCATTAATTTTAAAATATGCATCGGGGCTCTAAATATTATTTACGCACCTATGCCTTTACTATAATATATGCACTAATGCTTAGTAAAAATAATGGCACCAACATCTCACCTCAAATATTCGAAATTTCACTACCCTTCGATGCACATGATAAAACATACATTGGTACATACTAATTATACAATCACCAGGGTGCATGTTATATTAAATGTATTAGGTCTCAAGATAACTTGATTACACCAGTGCTTGCTATAAATTAAACGCATCAGGTCATACAAAACCTGAAACACACTAGTGTTTCATAGGCAAACAAGGTGGAACTAGTGCATATAAAGTATAAGAGCATCAATGCTCTTCATATGATGAAAAAAACAGAACCGATGCACAATATTTATAAATTCCCTAGGGCATTTTTATTATATTAACACACCGATGTGTTTCGACAAGAACAACATTGGAAAAGAAACCTCCGCTCGCCCAATGTTTTTCATCATATAGAACATTTGACCTTCGTAGCTAATGGAGGAGGTTGTAGTGGAGGATTTTTTGAAAATTTTGCCAAATTTTGTGACACTAAAAACCTCTGCAAAAACCTCCACTAGAAGTTGTTCTCCTTGTAGTGAGTACTCTTCATAAATGGAATGAGAGTTCTAATTTCTCTTATACATTAAAATAGATCCAACTGAGTGAGGAATGCATCCTTAAATGCACTGAAGGGGTCTATCTTACTTGTGTAGACAAATTTTCACGGGTTTCAAAAGATATATTGTGCCAATATTGTGAGTGTAAGTGAAATAATGTCGCCCACATGGGTGTAGACCAATTGGCAAGTGTCGTGTAAATGGAAGGAAATGTAAAAAGGAGGTCTCAAGTTCAATTCTCACCCCGATTTACCCATGCCCCATTCTTGCGGGCTGTGTGGATGCACCTAGAGGTTATAGAGGTAGCATATGGGAATCTACCCCATGTCACGCGAGTACAAGAACCGCAAGTGGCCGATTCTGCCAGTCACAAAAAAAAAGTGAAATAATGCCATGCAAGTGTATAAAAAACCACTTTCAAATGTTTTTTCTCTACCCTTTGAGGTGATGTAAAGCAACCATGAGGTAGAATTATTATGTTATATTCATACCAACTAATGATACTTCTAAGTAATCACTTAAATGTCTCTTGTGACCAAAATTGAGATGATAATAGTTGCTCCATGATGAGTGAGGTTAGGAGCTTCTATATGGTTGAAATACATCATTGTTTTCTATCCCACATGTTTGTGATTCTAAAGACTACTTTGAAAGAGAAGGACATTTGAGAAAGAACAAAGGACTACTCGTAGAAAAGTGAAAAAACCCACCTAAAAAAAAACCAAACATACTTGTGATGGTGATCTCTTATACAAATGAGGTGGGAATTCCCATGCTCATAAAATCATCAAAATACATTATAATAGAAGGCATGTTTGTTTTTTATCATGTCTACACATTGTGATCAACCTATATGGTGATAACAGTGGAAATGAATAGATCATAGTGTTGTAACAATTTATTTTTTTTATGCAGAAACATGTGTCACCCATGGGGGAACTAGTGACAATAGAGGATTTTTCACTATGAGGGGTCTTATAACTTGTAGGGAGCTCCTACTTGAGGTCATTCATAGCCATAAATGCCCAAGGGTCTTTAACTAGAACTTGAATTCTACAACCATCACATCGTACAACTCTAATAATGATCTGATGTCAAACATCAAGGGCCCACTGAATCATAGAGTAATAATGAATCTCTTTGTTCAGTCTAGTGTTCACCATCAATGATGGAAATGGAAACTAGGTACAAAACACTCCAATAATAACATGTGTTGGTGATGATAGGATTGAATATGCGAGAGTGAAGAACGAGAGGTCCCTCATGATAAAAAAGGATGATTCAAGCAACCAACAATAATGGATTGGGATTTTGATAATGACACATGATATTTGGCTAGTGAGGATGGGACTCAATATCTCCCTTAGGTGGAGAATAAATTATGGCTGATAGGGGTAGTTTTAACAACCAATTAGACACAACACGTTTCGAGAGATAACTAGGTTATTGATTTATGCAATATTGAGACTAAGGATAAGTGGATATAATGGAGAGATAACGAATGAAGTAAACTTTAGGGAATCATAGTGATAGGTACTAGGATATAGTAGGTGTTATGGACTACTAGAATCATTATAAGAATGGGTAAATCAGTGCAGATACTCCAACCAAGGGTGACAAGGGTTGGTGTTTGATTCAAAGAGATGTTATTGGACGAGATGGTACAAATGTTGATGCTTCCCTCATTCTTGGATTTCCGATTTTTTTTGAGTGTTTAGATATTTTTTAATTATTAAAGAAATAAAAGAATCCAAATATGTTCCCAAGAAGGAGATAGGTTCCCCAAGCATGCAATCAAGAAACTCTACCTTATGTGTCTATAATGGTGAAAGAAAATAGGGACAGGGCCCCTATGGTCCATCTCCTTGGAAGGGTATATGAATGATGTAATTGAATGTAAATGGTCTACTTTTCATGGATGAGACAAGAGGCCACTACAATGTTGTGAGGCATTTATCATAACCAACCATAACAAATACAAGTCCCAAGAGTCCACAAGTATGGATCAACATGAATGATGAGAATGAAGAATAAGGCATCTTCTATGAGATGTGAACTATATGGAATCCCAATATTAGGAGGAAAGAGTAACATGGGTGCCATTATACAATCGGGTACTAAGAACAAGGAAACCCATGCAGGTGAGGTACTACTATTTGGTAAGAGCTTGATAAAGCTGGAATGGTTGAGGCTACTTTCCAAAGCAAGGTGGAACATATGGTAAATTCAAAGGGTGAAAAAATGTAAAATGTAATGATAATAAAGGGCCAACCTATACCTAAATGTTGATTAGAGAGTGTACCTAATTAGGAAGAACTAACGATGTGTGAAAATGACATATTTGGAAGTAATTTGTACACATTCAAATAGAATTTGTGGTGTGAGAGTGTTCAATAAAAAATATATATACTATACAATGTTCCTTATTTATTATGATGAAGGGTTCAAAGTATGATTGAAAGGGAATAATAAATTCCCAATGGGATCCACTCCCTAAAGGAAGTTGGGGAATGGCAATTTCCCAAGGAAGGCACTCCTTGAAGGAGGCTATGGAATGATGAGTTCCCACAAAATTCACTCCTTGAAGGAGGCTAAGGAACTACACGTTACCCAAATAAGGCACTCCTTGAAGGAGACTAGGGAACAACAATTTTCTACAAAAGGCACTCCTTGAAGGAGGCTAGGGAATGATGAGTTATCAAGGAAGGAACTCCCTAAAGGAGGCTAAGAAATGACAAGTTCCCAAGAAACGAAATCCTTGGAGGTTGGGGAATGATGAATTCCCCAAGGAAGGAACTTCTTGAAGGAGGCCAGAGAATGATGAGTTCCCACAAAATGTACTCCTTGAAGAAGGATAGGGAATGGAAATTTTACAAGGAAGGAACTCTCTAAAGGAGGCCAAGGAACAATTATTTCCCAAGGGAAAAGGTACTCCTTGAAGGAGGCTAGGGAATAATGAGTTCTCTAAGAAAGGCACTCCTTGAAGGAGGCCAAGGAATTATGAGTTCCCATAAAAGGAAGTCCTTGAAGGAGGCCAAGGAATGATGATTTCCCAAGGAAGGCACTCCTTGGAGGAGGACACATCACCATTATGGGGGTTAACTAATGAGATCAAATCTGAAGGCACCTCACCAAATGAATTGATGAATCTATCTTGGTGGGTCATTGAAATTAGACCATGTGGCTTGTAATCAGATGATGTATAGGGGCACATGACACAATAAGGTGTAATTATGGCTCCCACAAAGGGCATAATGTGGGTTGGTGTTGTGGAAAGAGTTAATTTTTATGGGACAATGTTAGGAAGTGGTACCACCCATAGCATCACTATATAAATACTAATGGAAGGGTTTCTACCAATTACCCAAGATGACGGATCAAAGGTATAAGCGTAGGAAATTTAAGGTTAGGAACCCATAAAAGAGGATCTAAATACTGTGTTAGATTTGATAGGGTGTATAAAATTTTTTGGGGGCAGAGAGAGGGAGGGGTTGTTGGGTCCATAAACCATTTGATATCATATCCTTGGGAGGTGTGATAGAAAACCATGGAGTTGGATTCCATGAAATCCCTATCAGTCATAAGAGATGATCTTATTTGAGAGGGAACAATGATAGTGCCAAAAGAGATGGAATTACAAGGTTCATTTATTGAGTGGTTATTACCTTGCAAGTATTCAATATGATAACATATATGGAGGTTATCACTAAGAATAGTGAAATAAGTGATAGCCTCATATATGTTTTTATTATCTAGGAAGAATGTGGTTAAGGGGACATTGTTTCTTTCGGGAATGGGGGAAGAAATATGTGTGAATTCTCATAAGGGTGAATGAATTTGCCCAAATTTTTTGCCAAATAGGTGAGGAGGTGGTTATAGAGCCACGGGATCACATTTAATGGGAGTGGATGATACACAACTAGTGGTGGTGGAGACATAGTGCATAGACTCGATGTGAGTAACATAATATGAAATTTTGTTATGTGAATCATATGAAGGAGGATCAAAGTATGAGAGTTGATCAATGGTGACAATATGTCCCTCATGTGGTAATATCATGAATTGAAAGAGTGGAAGACACCAAAATGTTCATGACATAGATGTAATCATGTCTAAGGAGGATATTGTAATCCATTAGACTGATCATGACAACAACATCGATTAAAACTACCTTATTTCCTAACTCGATGGGGAGATTAGGTAAGATCCATACGTGGGTACAAAGTCTAAAATAAAATACTCTTAAATCATTCATTTATGGGAATGATATTAAGAGATCCTAGGTTTTTCCAAGCCGAGAAGGACATAGTACACAAGGATTCCCCATAATCTACAATACATTGACAAACCATAAAGTTCTTAACATTGACTAGTATTTGAAATGGGGTAAACGATGGAATGCATGCTTGGATATGTTGGTCCCAATATAAGGTGATGGGATAAGATGGATGTCGGTAAGCACTTCCAATTAAATTACAAGGATAAGGTCTAGTGAACATTTTTGCAATAGAGGTGGAAGGAGTGCCCCTAAGTCCACATGAATGGGTGTCAACTATGAAGTAGATTTGGTGGGAGTTTGATTTACCCACATGGGGGGTAACAATTAAGGTTTAGGTGCAATGAAACTTGCTTGGTGTACTTATGGGTTCATGTTGGATTTGGGGGACTATGAGGTAGATGAATGGATATCATTAAGTTTATTGTGAATTGTGCACTCTAAGAGAACTACTTGGACTAGCTTTGGGGTGACATTATGGAAATTATATGGTGGGTGACCATAGATATCACAAAGTAGGAAAGGGTGATTATTCTGAGTATGAGTGTTGATGGGGATTTAAAGTTCCCCTATCATTACTAGCATTTCCCCCATGCCATGGGTGCTTATAGTGTGTGTTCTTCTTCTTACTCACCTTGAGTGGTGGATGGCCAATATGACTTTGACAAGATCTCTATTTTTTTCTAAACTAGGAAGAAGATTATGGTGCTCAATTTATATGTGGGAACACATAAAGTGTTTCCTAATGTCATTTGTGAGGACCATCATAGGCTATGGGTTCGGGGGTTGTTCCCAAGTATTTATTTATTATTATTGTTATTGTTATTGTTATTTCTGTTATAGGTCCAAAATCCACGTTTTCAAAGGAAAAGAGTGCTCAAGTGGTGAATAATGTGGTTTGAAGTGTCTTTTGATATATCACAATGTATATATTTTATGTAAGGTTATCACATGATCTTTTGAAAACAAAATACACGATCTTATGACTCTAGTGATATTCCACTCAAAATGTAACTAGACCTTCCAAAATCTCTCAATAAATGGGGTTTGAATCCACTCAAGATAGAAAGTGAAGGTATGAAAGACTCAGTTATAGTGAAGGACATCGAGGGCATGTCTTGAAGGAACTAGTGACATTTTCTAAAGATGAACGCTATATGTATTAGGTGAAAATACAACCTAGAAATTCCACCTAGGTAGAAATACTAATTTTGGTCACCAAGCTACCTTTCTCAAGTGCGGGAAAGGGACTCTCAACTTTAAGTAGTTAAGGGTTGTAGTGAAACAAAAGTTGGGTGTCTAGAGGAGACTAATAGAAACAACCTGACCTCAACATATGACCCCATATCATATCTCCTTACCTTCGATTTTGCACACTTGAACTAAATGATTTTCAAGCTCCCTAGGACAACTTCTATGTTTCAAATGATAAATGACTATGGGAATATTTTGTATTCCTATCCCCACAATCCTAACCTAGAATATAAATTGTTTTCTTACCTCTAATGGAATAAGTAAGTCTATCAGTTACTTGAGTTGTTTTTAAAGGGATAATTTGGTGTCATGAACCAACTAATTTGCTTATTAGAATGACAAAGGAGTTATTTTTGACTTCCCGCGCTTTCTTATTCATCAATATCACTTTATGGAAGTAGGATGAAGAGAATACTCAAGACAAAGAAGACTCTTTAGGTCCTTCGTGTGTGTGCTTCACGTGGGCAAACAATCATGTTTGATACAAGAGTGCTTGAAAATAAATTTGCAAAAAAATTAAGAAATTTGATGAAGAACAAATTATGTGAACTTGAATGGTTCTTACTCTGCCTAATGAATTTCTAGGTGCTAGGGAACTATTGCAACTATTAACACTACTTTCAACATGATATTTGCAAAAAATACTTAAAGAATTTGGTAAAGGAAAAATATAAGAATTTGGGGGTTCTTACTCCACCTAATTAATTTCTAAATGTGTGTTAATTTTTTGCAAATAAATGATCAGACCACAAAACTAAAAATGTGCAAAGGGAGGCATTTCACCCACTCACATTTTTTTGATTTGCAATATCAATTTATGGGCATAAGAAAAATAGTATACTAGAGGTAAGGAGGATTTTAGGTCTCTTGTGTGTGATTTGTGAGATATAAAAGGTAGAAAGCAAATGAAACTCTAATCAATGCATTCATGTGCTATGATAAGTAAAGAAGCCATTCATATGGCAACATTAAAGAACAATGATTCCTCCTTCTATCCACTAAGTTATATAATTACTAAGAAAATGAAAAACAACATAAAATATTAACCTACAATTCCTAAAAGTTTGAGGCTTGTTACCTAAACTGATTGATTGAACTGCCTAAGGCCTAAAAATTAGATTTGGGTTGACCCTCATAGGTTTTTGTAGAGACAATAATATAGGTTGTGAAAAGGGACAGTGATATAGCCCATGATAAAATTTCTTATGGGTGATGTATAGTCTACTAATGAGAATTAGGCAGAAAAATATTTCTATGCTGCAAGATTTGTGTGGAACTAACTGAAACAGTCATGCAAGTCATCGGGTTCATGAAAAAACAAAATTTCTAGAAAATCAATCATTGAGGGTGGTTTCCAAATGAAAGTATAGGTTGGTTAACCTTCATGAAAGTCACTAGAGGTTATAAAATGATTGAAAATAACCTAGGAAGTGATATACAGTGATGTGAACCCAAGCAAAACCCACTTTGTTAAGCTAGTTTGTAATCTAAACAACATACAATTATTAGTTGTGGGACAAACACGAAAGTATTACTATAGAAAATTAAATAAATAGAGCATGCATGCAACTAAATTACGAATTCAACCACAATAATTCTATTTAAACACCAAAAATAGGAGGGAAACAACAATAATCCTATATAAGTCCAATGGAAAAGCATGAAATGAGTAACAACACCTAGGGAGAATGGTTGGATGCAAATGGGCTCCAACGCTCTCCTTCAGATGGGTCCTTTTACTTCTTGAAAGCCCTATTTAACAATGGTGAATGAAAAAGTATTTGTTCTTGGAGGAAAGAACACAAACAAGCATGAGGGTGGTGAATGGTAGAGATGAGAGTAATATGGATAATATCCAATCTCATTCCTCCAGCATAACCTTGCAATCATTCTCCTTTTCAAATGTCACCCCACAGTTTTCATTTATAGGAAAATTCAGAATCTCTTGAATAATTAGCTTCAATTTGAAATATCTTCATTCAAAATGTGTTTCAAATTCTTGAAAGGGGCTTTGGGAGGCCAAAGTACTCTTCATAAATGGGATGAGATTTAGAATATCTCCTATACATCAACTTAGAGCCACTTGATCTAGGCCTGCATCCTAAAATGCATCGAATAAGTTGTGATCACTCACGTAGAGAAAGTTGCATGCATTTTGAAGGATATCCTGCACAATTCTCGTGAGTGTTAATGAAGGAAGGAAATGAAAGTGTATAAAAACACAAATTTGAATGTTGTTTCCTTGATATTCAAGGTGATTTAAAGTATCCATGAGGTAGCAATATTATGGTGTATTCTTACCAATTGATATTTCTTCTGAGCAATCACCTAAATGTCTCTTGTGAGATAAATTGAGGTGATAACATTCATCCCATATCATTTATGAGCAATGGATAACTTTATCCCTTGATGTTCCAATGATGGTGAGTTATTGCGCTAATGCTTCATTTTGATTTTTTTCTAGCATAGGCCATACAAATGGGTTAATGACCATCCTAAGATAGTTCGTCCATACCTCCCCTAGGCTATTTTTTTTTTACCTTATCATCAACATAGTTTTAAGATCCTATACTTGTAATCTCTAGAGATCCTCAAATATCCTCTCTTCATTAGATAAATTTTGAGGTGCAAAATGGGCCTCATAGGGAAGATATTGAAATAATAGTTAAAATAATAAAATAAAATCTATAAATTTTCAATGGGAAAGAAAGGAAACCACCTTTTTAATCATATTTTCAACTTATCTCCTTATAGGTTTACTCAAATTTCAAGTGTAGGAACTTGTTGGATGCATAATTAAATTTTGAATCCAATGAGTACCCACTTTGCATACTTTTGATAGAACTCACAGTGATATAAATTGGAAATACATGAAAAAAATGTGCTCTACACTTGAAATTTGAGTAAACCTATAAGGAGATTGTTATAGAAAAATTTTCCACACCTTATGCATCATGCTTTGGTGGCCTAGCCTTTCGCTCTGGAGACTTAGTTTCCCCATTTTTCTCAGTAAAAAGTAAAAAATTCAAAATGGTGTACATATACGTGAGATACAATTATATAACTTGTGTATACATAGGTTGCTCCATTATAGCCCGCATACATTGAGTTTTGTGCTAAAAATTAGAAATGTTTTAGGTTTTCCATGACAACTCATGAGATCCATGATCCTTCACCTTTCATATGCTAGAAATGCTATGATTCAACCCTTCAATTCTCTTTGAAGGCTCTAAATTGATCCATATACAATCCTTGAAGGAGAAAAAGTTAAGAGCAAGTACACTCTGGAGAAAGTTTTCCTCATATTACATCCTTGAGTCTGAATCCCTTAGTCCTTTAAGTCTGAACTCTCCTTATGTTCAACCCCCCCAAGTTATCCCTATCTTGTGAAGAAGGATGCCAATTAATCCTAGAACTTGTGAGCTTTCCTTGTGGAGGATTGAAGTGGTGAAGGCCTAGGTGGAGGGACTTAGTTTCTTGGTTTCAACGAGTTTTTGATGCAGGAGGTTGTCACCTATATTATCATGTTGATTCTATTAATAGAAATACTCTTTTCTCTTGCAATTATATGTTCCAAATGTTTATATTATTTTCCATGGGTAAATTTGTTATACATGTTAATGGATTATGCTAGTTTATATGCTAACATTTCATACATTTTCCATATGCTTGTGTATCTTAGATGTTGAGGACAAGTTGTAGGTATCAGACATTAGATTGTCAGCTCGATGGTGGTCTCCTATGAACGTCCGGAAGAGGTAGGATTATAGCCTTTCTTTTGTTGGCATTTCCATTTATCTAGTATACTTGAGATTTTAGTTGACTTATTGGTGTCATTTTTTCTATTGCGGTCCTACCAAAACCATAGAGATTTATTCCTGGTAGCATAATTGGCAACTCGACTAGGGACTCTCCTTTTTTGGGGTTAGTTGGTGATCTTTCCCTTTGTTTTTTCTCCCTTTTCCTGATTTTTTGTGTCACATGTAGCTTAACAACCTCTACATTTCTATGTATCTGAGTTGCTTGGCTTGATTATTTCCTAGTTAGTGTTTTTCTTGTCATATGTGGGTTTTCCCTGAATAGTCGCATACATACGTTGGTTTTTGTATAGGGTGCACACAGCTTTTTCTAAACCTTTTAGGTTTAGTTTGGTGTTTGTTGGGTGGTTTATGAATGTTGTTGAGTCTTCTTGGGTCTCTTTTCTATCTGTTGAGTGCTTGTAGAGTGACAGAAAGTTGTGTTCTTGTTAAATTTTTTGGCAAACTTGCTTCTTGTTATTTTTCTCATTTTTATTCCTTGCATTTAAGTCTGAGTAGTAACTTCTTGGTGTCATGCTTGACTTGTTTTCCTGTGCTTGCAGTAGCGTCTGTCTGAGAAGTTATTAGTTCATTTTTTCATTTTCATTCCTTTATATTTAAAAATAAAAATAAAAAATACATTTCATTTGAAGCATTTGCAATTTTTTCTAGATTGCATTGTCATTAAAAATGAAGAGACTGTATCTTGTGCACAACATTTAGAAGCATACTATTTAGTTTGAAAAAAATGACTAGTACTTAGCATTGTTTTACATGTGATTCTTTCATATGTTGAGTCATAACACCATTAGCTTCATGACCGCACCTCTTGAGTAAACAAAATCCATTAAAATTAATGCTCAATAATTAAAATTGTTTAGAAAGATTTTATTTTTTAGGGTACACAAACAAGTTTAGGATCTAGGGCCTTGGAATAGGATTTTGTGAGTAAAATTCTCCAAGGCTACCAAACTAAACATAGGTTTATGTCCAGGGACTGGATAAATCCATTATATAATTAGTGTTCTCAGGAGACTCCACTAAAACTGGAGTTAAGTATGAGGTTGCAGGAAGTTGGTTGCGGAGATAGCCCTTTAATACCTTCCTAGCGTCGAATATATTTCAGGGGTTCTATTTGTATCTCGGGGTTCTTGGGGTACCTTGGTTCTTCTTGAGCTCAGGATTAGATACCATACCCATACAGTAAACCTGACCTGTGATTGTTCGCCTGAGCATTGGTTATACCACAATGACCTTAGTTTCCTATCATATGTATCCACACAAGTTACTTGTAGGGATTATTTTGTAGGTACCCTGAGTCAGATAGGGATAAAAAAACACACAAAATCTATGGAGGATTTTCTCTTCGAATGGTTTGATCAAGTGCACTTTGAATCCCACAAGGGTCCTTATAACTAATTATGTTACTTCGCTGTATTGTTCGAGAGTCCCAATCCCCTCCTGGGAGATGCATTCCTTCTTTAGTTCAGGAGTTCCCTTTTCAACCACCCTTTATTGTTTACGTGCATTGGTCTCTAGTTTTATTTAGTAGTGTGCTCTTTTTATATTAGTCGGCCTTAGTATTTTCCTTTACATCAAGAATTTTGAGTCATCATGGAGTGAGACTAGAATCCCCTCTGGTCTCGTTTTCTCTTGAATCAAATACCACAATTTCATATGATACTGAAACCTCCTCCTAAAATGGGTATAATTAATAAACATGGTATGTACATCTCTATCGCTCAGGCTCACAACCATCCCATCATGAGTATTGATTTGGATATGAGTATTGATTCAAGTATGAGTCTGTCAGGAAGCCATTTGACTCTAACCTCTGTTATGGTTAATGGATTCCCTACGACTCCCTCATCATCGGTTACTTGGATTCCTGCAAATCTCTTAGGTAGTGCTACCATGTTCATGAGCTCAACTCAATCCATGGGGATGAGTCCTTATATATTTTTTAGTAGTATGACTTCGCCACCATCGATATTCATTTCCCATGGCATATTTTCTATGGGGATGCATGATTATAGTGCTCATTTGATGTCTTTGGTCTCTAATCATTTTTATTTTGGTATGTCAAATATGAATCTGCACATGTCATCCTCCATTCTGACATCTAACATCAATACTAGTTTTAGGTCAGGGGGCACGTCACCTCCTTATAATACTACCCCTTTTGGTGGGGGTAATATCCCTTAGTCATTTCCTATGATAGGGGATTGGAATCCTCATTCCTCTGCACCCAATCCTAGTTATATTTTTCAAGGATGGAATGGAAAAATGGGTAATGTTTCTACTTCATATATCTCATCTGTCTATCCTTCGTCCACAATGCTTGTTCCCACAAATGATTTTATTATGGAAAGTTATCCTCCAACCTATGGTATTTCATCAGGAGGGAACACATTTTCTAACATGAGAAACCCCCAGTACAAAGCTCCTTTTCCAAGGGGCAATGTATATCCTCACATGGGTAATATGTATCATATCATTTTTTCCTCACAAGTGATCCCATCCAGGATGATGCCTTTACAGCCTTTCATGAACCATCTAGGAGGGAGAAATTATCCTATTGGGTAGGGACATGGTGTCTACTAGAACCCTCCTCGACCGTAGTCTCTCAAAATCAGTCTTTCATAGAGCATGGTATCAAACGTTGCAACCAATGCTCCCTTTTCTAGCCACACTGAATTTTCCAGATCACTCGAAATTAATGAACGATCACATCTGTCATGATCCAGCATGGCCCCTAGTTCCTACTAAGATTCCCTCGTAAATTTTGAAATTTTAGGGTAAGAGTGGTGAGGATCCAGATGATCATGTTACTAATTTTCACTTATGATTATCGTCGAACTCTCTTAATGATGATTCGGTTCATTTGTGACTATTTCATTGCACCCTTACAGGGGTTGCTGCAAATTGGTACATCGAGTTACCAGGGGGCACATACCGAACTTTCCATGAGTTGGACTTAGTTTTTCTCAACCAATTTCAACTGTTGTTTCATTATGATGCCGGTATCGATATTTTATCGACTTCTATCATGACAAATCCACCCACATCTCAAATCACATTCAAGAGTTGCATAGAAGAAAGTGGTTGATTAAAGATAACATTCCTCTAGAGTTTCTATTGGAGTGGTTTCTTAAGTCCCTGTTGCCATATATTTTGAAGGATGTCTCTACATATGGGTAGGACTAAGGAAGAGACCATGTTTAAATCCCAACAAATGGATCTTATAGATGCTCAGTCTGGGATACTCTATGAAATTATTCCTGACACACCATGATCGAGTAACGATCCAAGACAAAATCCTGGGGGCTATACCAATGGCATTATAGGATACAAAAATTCCAAGTCCACAGACCAGGTGACAAATTAGATGAAAAATTTGTCTCGCAACCAGTCTATAGCAGGAAAATCTATGACTTCGTCCTCTCCCGCCCAGTTGTCGGAAGTAAATTATGTGCAGTCGACAAACCCGAAGGGTGACGATTAGCCCAGAGGGAACAATATGAAAGGTATAAATAATAACCACAAGGGTGGGAATAATAATGACAACAATAAGAGAAAGGAAAATCAAAATAATGACAATTCTGGTAACAATGTTGGTGAGGGAAAGAAATAAAAGTGGAAGGAGAAGTTTCCATGTAAGTTGTGTAAAGAGGATCACCTTACCCATTTATTCCCTAACATAGAGGATTCCTCTAGGATTATAGTGAAGCAACTGGTTGTGTTAACTTATTTGTTACCAGAAAATCAAAATATGGCCTCAGAAACCTCAAACACCAGAAATGTGTTGGGTGGAGGTAAAAATCCCCCGTCACATGATGTTGGCCATCAATGCATGAATATGGTTCGATATGAGATTAGTGTAGCCACTAGGACTCGTGATTATGGTCCTTGACAACCCACTTTGGGTACAAAGCCTCCCCCTATGGAAACACCTTTGCAGATCAATAAGCCTGACCCTATGCCTCACATTGTGAAAGGAGTTCTTAAGTGCTATGCTCATAATACCAATGCTAGAGTCACCCAGAATTACTCGATTGTCAAATATTTGGGACAAAATTCGTGTGCGATGTTAGCTTTAAAGGTACTCCAGGCATGCCCAA
The DNA here is from genome assembly GCA_010110895.2 of Picea sitchensis. Lineage (NCBI taxonomy): Eukaryota > Viridiplantae > Streptophyta > Pinopsida > Pinales > Pinaceae > Picea > Picea sitchensis. Next base: position 990 of record SNQJ01S0153511.1, on the reverse strand, counting down.
CACAAAGGAATGTCATGTTATCTACATTGGGGGATCCTTAATCAAGTGGATCGAAAGTTATCAAGTTACATGTCGCATATTTCCAGCCTTTCTTACCTTACCATGTGGATTTTCAAATTCATGTGGAATGTATGAATATAACTTTTAAGCGTATTGTTGTTGATGAAGGTGCTTCGACGTCTGTGATGTCTCTAGATTATTGTAAAGACATTGGATCTGTCAATCTTCTTCATTCTATGACTATGTTAACTACGTTTTATGGGCGTTCATTCAGACCCCATGGTATCCTCCCTGCTTTTCAGGTCCAATTAGGCGGTAAAACTATGGAAATCCAGGTCAAGGTGGTTGATGCAACCCTTGAATACAACCTTTTACTGGGGCGTAATTGGATTTACGCTACGGCATTTGTCATTATAAGAAAGGTTTTCCCGATTGAGGGTTTTCGGTATAAAATATCTGTGTACTCTGTGTATGATCCATTGATTAATTTCTGTCTTGCTTAAGAATCTATATGCATTGCTTTACTTCACAGGTTTAAAACTTACATGTGGTATCAGAGCTCATTTTTGGCTTCAGAGGGACGCCTTTGTTGTTGAGGGTTTGGCTCGGTCTTGATAGATCAAGTTTATCTTGGGTCTGTGATAAACCTGGGTTTCGTGGGTGCTTTTGCAATGGATATTCGAGTAAAGAAAGAGGAATGACAAGCTCATCTAGAATCGAGATAGAGAAGTTCAACAGTAAAAAATTTGAGCTATGGAAACTCAAGATGGAGGACCTTCTTGTAGACAAAGAACAATGGATCACTGTGGATCCTGGTACACAGCCTACTGGTACACCATCTACTAGCACACAACCTACTGGTACAAAACCTACTAGTACACAAACTACTAGTACACCAACTATTGGTATGTCGAAGGAAGATTGGGAAAAGTTGGACAAAAGAGCAAGGAGTACTATTCGACTCTGCCTGGCAGATTCAGTGTTGTTGAA
>SNQJ01S0153510.1:18384-37782 GCA_010110895.2 Picea sitchensis | reverse complement strand
TCCAAATTTGATTTGTAGCTTTGTAATAGACCTGGTTTATATGATCACATTCTTGCAAACCTTTCTTAACTTTAAAAAAAAGAGACTAGCATTTTCATCAAACTTTTCTTTAGTCTCACATGCCTAGTTTTGGATTAGTCAACAACCCTAACTTGAAGTAATCATAACTTTGAAACTGTAATGTATAAAGATATGAAACATATAAACAATTTTCTTCAGTGTTTTTTATGCAATTCCTCCAAGTGTCACTACTTGGAACCTCTCAAAAAAGGAGTTATAGAAAAAATGACATACCTTGCTGAGTTTTGGCTTATTCTAGAGAGCGACCTTGTAGAGAGTTCCCCGCAAAAAATATTTGATGAATTGATCCAAAACTATTTCATAGAATACTACAGATTTGACCCTAACCAATGCATTTTGTCTCACTGAATTTAGATCTGTTATGAATAAGTTATGACTTTTTTACCCGAAACACTTGATTTTGACTAGTTTCAGGACTGACCACAAACCCTATTTTCCACGGAGTGTAACTCCCAAAATACAATGACCCAAAAGATGATTTTTTTACCACGGATACTTGGATATGTTTTCTCACTTTCGTAGAAATTTCACGGTCTGAATCATTATAGAAAAAAAGTTATAGTGAAAATGGTGAGATGACCTGTAAATAACATACCTTAGAAAGCACCATCAAAAGAAATTATCCTTCCTTGCATTTTGGCCTTCTTTTCTTCACCTTCACTCAGAATTCCAGTTTATATATCCTTTGTTACCTCAGAAAAATACAGATATTCAATATGCTCAAGTGTGATTCAAATGAGAGAGCCTTGACTCTTATTTATACTCTCCAATTAGCTTCCTTAAAAACATCTTCTAGGTCACTTGGCCCACTTTACTTATTTTAGGGTTGGGTCTATTGTTCCATAGTCTATACTTAAGGCTTACAAGTACAGTGTATAGGCTTCCAAAAGTGGGTAAAGGGTAGAGAAGAGAGAAACGTCAATCTTCGGCAAGGGAAACTAGGGAAGATTTATGTGTTGGCGTTGTCTAGCTTCCAACTGTTCCTGGATGTTTATATCCTGTTCAATCGCTTCCCATGAATGTTCGAGTTCAACCCATGTAGTGGCTATTTTAAGAATAGTACCGAAAAGGTTTAAGGAAATATTTGTTTTATTTGATAATCCGTGTTCGATGTTGGGCTGTGTTGGTATAGGGACAGTCATGTAGGAACAATAAAATAAGAAAACCTCAAAGGGAGAATTTAAGTGATGTCTCAATTCGGTCGTATGAAAGAGAGTTTACGGTTTTAGGAATAAAACGAGGTGCAAATCAAAGGCTCTTTCCCGTAACTGAGTTATATTTTAATAAAATGTATGAGGTGGGAGAAAACATTTAGTTTTCTATCGAGTAAGGCTCCTATCAAGGGAGAATCTCACGTATAAACAGAAGAAGAAAAATGTAACGAAATAACCCGATGAAGCATAAAAAATATATAGAATTATGAAAGTGTTGACTGGTCTTATACCTACTGATAGTTGGTACAGAGGAAAAATAGTAAACAATATAGAAAACCAAAATTCATTCGCTATAGTAGAGGTTGTACTAAATTATAGCGAAGCATTCATCAAATACGAATATGAAATGAAACGAAATATGAGACACAAGAGAACAAACTCATAACACAGTCATGACGAAATTGAGAATCTTCATATTTGCTTTGTATTAACTCTCAAAAAGTAAAAACTCTGTTACAATCGACACAAAAAGGTCCAGCCCTTTTTCTTTCTTTCTAGGGTATATTTATACAGTTTTTACAATAAGATGGAATCTCAATCGTTGCAAAATTTTCGGTTATGATAGGGAGGAGAAAAATCGCTCCATTTCTTCTTTTCTATCTTTACTTGGTGCCAGAAGCTTGTCCTCACGCGTGATCGGTACAGCTGACACATCTTTCAACCAGCCGAGATATCAGCCTTGATGGTTCTGCTTGACAATTGGCTTCAAAAGAGTAACAATCTCGGGCTAATTGTGGCAGACTGTCCTCCATATGTCTGTCTATGATGTCGATAGTGCATAATTGCGCGCTTGGTTTAATCATACATTTGTCTATTTGGACTATGTCCTCCATAGTCACTTGGGAGATCTCGGCTGAATCTCTTTCCTCTTTTTCATTTAAATCAAGTGAGATTTTTTCCATATTCATCTGAATCAATGCCTTGGCATTACCTTCGCTATCAATGCCTAGCATATTACCATCTATAGAGCTAAAAGCCTCTTATAAGGATTTTGTTACTCTCTTGGCTTGCAGCTTGCCTTCTGAGATGCTATGCTCCCATTCTTTCAATAGAATGTTTCCTCTGGTCTTCTCTGAAATGGTGAACCTGGGAGTACTTCCCGAATCCCTGTTGTTTGTGGCTATCACAGCCTCTTGGAAGGTGACCCATGCTGCTCCAGCTTCCCTTTCTCTAGCAGTTAAATTCTCCAAAACTTAATTAACCAGCAAGCAGTTGTCCCAAATCACCTCTACCTTGGCGAGTAAGTTTCATTGGGCCACAGAGACTTTGCTTTGAATCTCCATCGCTTGGGATTAGAACATATCGATATTTATCATTTTTCTTTCGGTGATTTCCACCCTAGCCTGTAGTTGTTTGATCAAATCTTTTTGCTGGCAAGATTGCATCTGACCATCCCAAACCACCAGCTGTTCTTGTTCGAGCTTAGTCTTGAGCAGCTCTATCTCACTTTTATCGGCCAACCTTGCTTTCTCTATTCCTACACTCGCCTGGTCTTTGGCAGCATCCGTTGCTGTGTCTAGTCTGGCTTCTAGGGTCTTGATGAGGCAATTTTTTCATTTCAACTGGTTTTTCAAGACCTTGACTGCAAATTGGTTCATTGTGGCATATGCCCCTAATGTCCCAGCTATTTCCGTGGTGAATAGTTCATTCTTCTTGTCCTTCCCATCAGTCATAACTTTGTATTTCTTGACTATCGACTCCCCTTCCTGATAGAATTCTCTCTTTACCACTACCTTTCTCTTCTTATCGAAGAAGAACTCATTTGGAGGGAGCTCTTCCACCCTTATAGGCCTCAACTCTTTATTGCAGATCCACCCTGTGTCAATATTTCCCTGAGTTGACTGCAAGGGAGTAACTGATTTGATAGGATCCCCAATTTGTTTCACTGATTGTCACGGAGTAGTAACCAGACTCTGCTTCTTCAGTGGTTCAGGAGTCTTTATCTATGCTTCTGGACTCTTAGTTTTCTCTCCCTTTTCTTGGTGTTTTTCCTGACCGGGAGTTGCATCCTTGGAGCCTTCGGCGTCTTTTTGTTTCACCTCCGTTGTACTCGGACTCTCACCCCGTAATACTGTGGGAAGACAACTGCGTCTATGTTCTTGGAATTTCAGAACATCGGCCCTCTCTTCAGGTGCCAATGTTTGTATCCGAGCTAAAATCTCGGCATAAGATATTGCACCTCGAAAAAATGTCATCCGAGGGTGAATTTTCATGTTCAAATCTCTCGAGTCCGCAACTGGCCAAATGATTACTCACGACCCTTTGTGGATCGTGCTTCTTGTATTCAATAAGGACCAACTTTAGGTCTTCCAGGGATGCTACCTCATCTTTAGCATGGCCAAAATCTAATAAATAATATGAATTTAAATGAACAGGAAAAGGTGGCCATACCTTCTTTGAGTATCCCTTAAGCTCCTTGCTTATGCCACCGATTATTGTTTGTCTAGCAACCTCACGACAAGCCAGCTTGTCAGAAATGAATAATGGAAATGCATGCGGGGGAACAGAAGCCCCAAAAACTTTGAGATATGAAAATTTGGCTTCTACATACCAGTCAGCTATGCTGCTCAAATTCGTCACTATACTGTCCGAGATCCTAGGTGGCGGGTGGCAAAAATAGTGACATGCAGAGGTACCATCACCCAGTTGAAGATTTCATATACTAAATCTGCCACTTTGTTTTCCCATAACTTCGAATGACAGACGTGAATAGGCTCGGATTTTGCTGGAGTCCAACTTCAACTCATTAAGGGAAATGGTGTTAGAAAGCACACGACGTTCATAATATATGTAGACATAAAAAATGAAGAAATATTTCCGCTCTCCTTCTGCGCCTGATAATTTGTAATCCGACTGGTCAAGCTATCAGACAATATTTTCTCCCAGTCGAAGGAATAGCCTTCGACGACTTGAAATATTAGAGACACCCATTGAAGAAATAAATGTGAGGTGTCCTCTCTCCCGTATAATCTGCATGTCATCATAGCTACATACTTGAATTGTGGTTCCAAGGAAGCTATTGAATATATACCATGACTGTCTGCCCTGAACTTCGCAGGGTACGAAACCCAATCTCTTATTAAGCTAGACATGGTCTTGTCATACTGCACATTCCTTCTGTTTGAACTCTTCCAAGAATTCGACACCATATGTAAGGTCGTAAGCTGTGGGCAACTTGTACATAGCTTGCAGATGTTCAGGTCTGAAAGTCCTGATGGTGACCTTCTGCTCATTCATGATAGTTCTGGTTGGTATGTCCACATGGTCTAATTCCCATCAGACCATATCATAATAGGGGAGTATTCGTGGCCTGGCCACTACTTTATGAATTCCTGATTGAATGATGATATTATACTTGGTGGTTATGTCATCTTTTTCATTGTCGCTGGAATCATCGGAATAATCCACTAATTCGGCTTGCAGAACATCAGAAATGAACGACCAGTTCGAGACCGAGTCGACTCTTCGAGGTGAAGTATCAACGACGTTGTTCGAACCTTGTCCTGAAACCTCAAAACTGGCTTTGGATGCTTTTCGCGGGGCCATGACTGGAGATCCTGCTTTATCTCTTCTGCGATAAAAATCTGTATACATACAGAAGTTAGCTCGTTGAGAAAGTGTGCTCTGCATAATATAGAAATGCATTTGTTATAACAAATAAAAACTCTATATATATTCGAAAAATCGGTACTTTTTAGAACAGATCTATCAAATCATGTTTAGAAATAAATTTAGCATTAAAAACTTGATCTTTATTTGTCGATTCGCCTTATTTCTAATTAATGCCATAAATTTTGGCAGTTCGAAATGTCAGTTGGTGTAAGGAAGGATTAAGATTGCTTCGTAATCTACGCAAGAATTAAAACACGAGAGTTATTGATTTATCTTAATTAATCTGATTTTACCAAAGTTAATTAACCTTTCGGTACTCGTTGTATCGAGAACTTTTGCTTTAACCCTTTGAACCTCTAACCCCCGAAATTGCGATGATCGATTTTGATTAATAAAAACGTAATTGTGATTAGGTGCTTAATTAATTACGTAATTATTTATATTCACCATATCGCGACTCGAAACTTCGAAGGTAAGTTTCCGGGAAGTTTGCATGTCGAGTTGCGAAACAACGAGATCACGATAATACGTTTTAATTAAAAGGGAAGATAAACTAGGATTACGTGTTTAATTAATTATGTTCATATCTTTATCATGATTTCGCAAGACGGGGCTTAGACAATGTAACTTTTTAAAGAGAAAATGTCGAGTGGCGAATTGCTGATAGAACTTAACCACGGCTTGGCTTTTACCTTTAACCTTGACATGGGTTACTAAATTAAGGACTTCGTGGTTTCCGCTATCGGGGTTACGAAAATAAACTTTTGGATTTAGTGAATGTCGAGGCGCAAAAACCTGATGATGTTCAATCGTGATTTAGGAAAACTTTACTCTCGTTACTGACGTGGGGTAAAATTTTAAAGTGATTTCACTGTTTCGTTGCTAGGGACTTGTGAACTACGTGATCTATAGCATCCAACATGCGAAATCCCGAGGTAGAACAAAAAGGGGGAATTTTTTTTTTCGAAAAGTAGAACTCACCTCGAGAGTACAATAATCATCGCTGCTGCGTGATAAGACTTCAGAAATTTTGAAACCACAGACGGAAAATACGAAAAACCATCTTTTGATTTCGAGCATTAAGACATGAAATTTGAGACGGGCTAGAAAAAACAAAGGCAGATCCAACATAGGCTCCAACTAGGGATCTTGTTTTCTTGTAAGACGGGAAGAACAGTAGACTGTGTGCCAATATTGGGTAAATGGAGTCAATAGCTTCAATCAGGCGAAAAGGTTCCTAAGAACATGGTAACGAAGGGGAAAAGAGACTTCATTTTTTACCTTGAAAAGCTTTTCAAAATCAGATACTCTTTTTAACTTAGCCATAGTCCCTTTCACGAATTCCCCTTTCCCATTACTAAATTTAGATCTGCCTTAAGACAATCGAAACAATTCTAGGAGACCCAACAGATCTTGTGGCTATCAGCTTGCATCAAAAGAAGAAGATTATATGTTTTTAATTGGGAAGTCTCGTCTGAACTTGGGATGTAGATCAAGTTTTTAAAAATAATTGGTTACCAGAGTAGAGTGATATTCATGTATAACGGCCTTACAAATATCTCAGATATTGCTTCATTGCCAGCGAGACTGTTCGGTACCCCGGTGAAGTTATCTGGCCCCTTTTATTGAATTTCCTTTCACCACTTCGAAATATATTTATGCATTTAAATGCTGAGATGAGGGAAATCATTTCTGAATTTCCTTTCATCGTCTCTTGGACTAGATGGGGGAAATCATTTCTAAATTTCCTTTCACCACCTGTCTTATAATTTTCTTTTTAGAGCGCGAAGATGGGGGAAATCAGTTTGTATCAGGGCTGATATCTGTGTAATATTTTGCATTATAGGTCTGTAAACTTACTTTGATTACTCGGTACCAACCTTCCCTTGACCTTCACAACACCTTCGTTCTCAGGGGAAAAAGGGAAAATAACTTTCTTAGGGCATTATATTTGAGCAAGCTTCAATCCTCCGATATTGTTGAAAAACCTAGGAAAGTTAGGATCACTTTAAGTGTCCCTTCGTTTATCAGGGGATCGAGGAATTGTGAAGACCTGCTTTCTTTCCACCATCTACTTTGAAGCTCACGTGGTTGAAACAAAAACTCTTATCCCTTCTTATGCGAAATGGAAAGATGTTGACTTTTTAAAAGGTAAACCCAAAGATAGAAAAGGGTGACAGGTAGTGACCTACGGACTGAAAATACAGAGGTCAAAAATTCAAAACTAACTCTTGTAGATCTTTTTCGGGGGTAGTTTACTTCGGCTGACTTCTTTTAAATTGAGTGAATCATTTAATTTGTCTTATTTTTTCATAGACGATCAAACAAAGAAACAACTCTGTTATTTATCAGTTCAGACGAAGTTGCTATTTGCATGAGGTTACCTCAGTTTTCTCTATTAGTCCTTTAGAACATGTCCTTTAGGGACTCTCATCTTTACCTTTTCGTTTCAATTTATTTGCATAATATAAAAATCTTAGGTATCACCTATTTAAGCCAATTTATTTCTGACACCAAATTTTGGTTTACTTCTCCTGCTTGTTTTGTGTGCAGCTGGAATCCTGTGAGAGTCAAATACAAAGGTTATCAGGGCTATCCGAAAGCTGTCGAAAGTTCATGAAAGAAAAAGAAAATAAAAAAGAAATGCGTAAATGAAAAATATATATATGTATACAAAATATCTATATAAGTATACAATTTTTATTTATTTATTTTAGGCGACTGTTACGTCATATAATTCTTCAGATGACGCCCATTGACAGGGGCGTTGAGGATTTCACCATCTATATTTTCCAGTAGGAAATAATTTTTTCCCTCCAGAGCCGAGACTCTGAATGGCCCATACCAGAGGTGGTCAAATTTACCATGTTTTGCTGCTTCTTCCTTTCTTGCATCTCACCTTAATACTAAATCACCTGGGAGGAAATCCCTCTCCTTTGCTCTGCGGTTGAATAATGCCTTCATGTCATCCTTGTATTTCTGCAACTTTTCATCTACTTCGACCCTATGCTGTTGAACCTCAATCAGCTGATTTATCCTCTTGGTGACATGATTGGGTTCCTCATTTTGATCTCGCCATAACTTCATCATTGGAAGCATTAGGTTTATAGGTAGCACAAAATCTATCCCATATACCATCTGAAAAGGTGAAATACCGATAGAACTTTTTGTGCTTATGCGATTCGCCCACAATGCGTATTTTAAGTGCACATGCCAAGATCTTTTGTTTTCATCCAATACTCTCTTGATTATATTTACCAGGCTCTTGTTAGATGACTCGGCCAATCCGTTTCCCTAGGGGTAATACGTTGTGGAATGGCCAAGAACAATATTGTACTTCTGACAGAAACTGATCATAGCCATTGATTTAAAGGCTTGGGCATTGTCTGTAACTATCTTTTGGGGGAAACCAAATCTAGACAAAATATTGTCTTCTAAGAAATCGATTACCACCGAGTCTGTTTCCCTTTTGGTTGGAATGGCTTCCACCCATTTAGTAAAATAATATGTTGCGGTTAAGATCCACTTGTGTTGAACACTAGAATGGGGATTAATCTCGCCTATGAAGTCTAGATCCCATTGCTGAAATGGGGCTTCAGCTTTGAATGGAATTAAAGGTAGTGTCAAGAGATTCTATTTACCTGCAAATAGTTGACAAGGGTTGCAGGCTCGGACTTTGGCATTAACGTCCGAGAATTTTTTTGGCCAGTAGTACCCAACCCTCAGAATTTTGTAAGCTGTAGATCTCCAAGTGTGATGCCCCCCATAGACTCCCTCATGAAATTAGTCTATAACCTGCTGAGTTTCTGATTCGACTAAACAAACTAACACGAAATAGAGTGAATCTTTCCAATATAGCTGACTTTCGGTGATACAATATTTGACTGCATGGAGTTTTAAAATTCTATCTTTTGATGGTGATATCTCATTTGGGAATTTTAGAGTTAGCAGGTATGATACTATGTCTTTATATCAACCTGATGATATGAACTTCTCTTCAATATTGTTTGGGCCTGTTTGCTCATTCAGCTCATTTAGGTTCATGTCTTCGTCGCCTTCCTGTAGGAAATTGATACCTAGAGCTCTGAAATTCGACTCAGCTAAGAGTTTGGACAGGCCTTGCCCTTTTATAAATTTGGTCGTTTTGACTTCTAGATCAAATTCTTGGATTTTGGCGAGCCATCGCCCTCTTTTTCCATCGATGTCTGGTTGTTCCAAAATATCTTTCACAGAATTGGTAGGTACGTACACAATTATCTTTGAGTGTAGTACATATGTTCTGAATGCCTTTAATGCTTTTACCATGGTGTACGCTTATTTTTCTATTATATCATACTTCAGTTCTGCATCTCTAAGGCTCTTGCTGAAAAATCCGATCGGTTGTTCGAAACCTTCTTTGTTCTTTTGTAGGAGCACCACAACAATAGTGTGTTCAGAGGAAAATGAGAAAATAAGAAAATCTTTTAGATAGTCGGGGCTCGCTAACACAGGTGCCTCGCTTATGACTTTATTAATATGTGTGAATGATGCTTTGGCCTCAGTTGTCCATTTTACTTCGCTGTCCTTTTTTACATACATGTGATCAGTTTTATAATTTCAGCGAAATTCGGGATAAATCTTCGTAAAAAATTTATTCTACCTAAGAAAGATTGAATTTCTTTTACATTTCTGGGAATATTTATAGTATCTATCGCTTCAATCCTCTTAGGATCAATCCTGATTCCATCCCTAGATATGATATGACCCAAAATATTACCTTGCCATATGGAGAAATGTGATTTATTTGGATTTAAAGATAGATCAAACCTGCGGCATTTTTCGAAAGTCTGTTTAAGATGTATCAAGTGTTCTTCGTTAGTTTTAGAGAAAACCATCAAATCATCGAGATAAATGACTACAAGCTTATCCCTTTCATCGATGAAAGTGATGTCCATAGCACGCTGGAACATGGCCCCTGCATTCATCAAACCAAAAGGCATTTTATCATACATGAACGTACCCCATGGTGTGGTGAAAGTGGTTTTTTCTCTATCTTGTTCATTCATGGTGATTTGATTATAACTAGAGAACCCGTCAATCATAGACATTCGATTGGCTCCCACTACCTTTTCTAGCACATGGTCCATTTTGGGCAGCGGATAGTTGTCCTTATGAGATTACTTATTCAGATTTCTGAAATCCACACACAGTCTGATTTCCCCATTCTTTTTCTTGACCGGGACCAGGTTTGCTACCCAGTCTAAATATCTCAGAGGTACTATTATTTTCGCATCTAAAAGTTTCTTAACTTCTTTTTTGATCACAGGTAACAAAATGGGGTTGATCTGTCTAAGCTTTTGCCTAAATGGTTTGACCCCAGGCTTTAGAGGTATCTTGTGATCAATTACGGAAGTGTTGTATGTCTTTAACTCATCATAAGACCAGGAGAAAACATCCTTATACTGTCTGAGTAGGTCTTTCTACTTACTTTTTATTTCGGGAGGGAGGAACTTGGATATTTTTACCATCCCGGATTTTTCTTTGGATCCTATATCACAATCCTCCACTTCTTCTGGTTGGGGTTGTAAGGCTGATTTCAGAGGTATGTTGTTCTGATCAAAAAGTCTTTCCAGAGGAATCAATCCTTTTGAATCTGGTTGTTTTTAAGGACCAGCATGCGGTGATCTGAGATTTCATCTCAGAAATCTTTAGGCTCCTCCCCTTCTTGCATGATCCATATCGGGTCATTTTGATTTTCTTGTTCTGCATGAGTTTCAGAGAATTCACCTACTGCTTCAAGAAACTTCTTAATTTGTTTGTCATCCTCAAAGACCTGCCAGTGCTGGATATTGTCTGGTATAGATGGTCTTTGTCTGATTTCTATGTGATACTTCAATTTGAAAGTCGTGGGAGGAGAGAAGGTTGAAGCTGCTTTAGCTAATGCATCAATATGTAAGTTCTCTATGCATGGGATGAAGTGGAAATTTACGGATAAGAAAAAGTTTTCCATCAGATCCTAGACACAATTCCTGTATGATCTTAATCAAGGATGCTTGGCTTGGTACTGTCGATTTATTTGTTTGACTATTAAATCTGCATCTCTGTATACCTCTAAGTTATTTATTTTTAGCTTTTTGGAAGCCTCTAATCCTAAGACCAACGCTTCGTATTCACATACGTTGTTAGTATAATCTATATCCCACTGTAGTCTAAAATAAAAAGGAATGACGAACTTTCCTTCGGGAGCCACTAAAAGCACTCCTGCACCAGCCCCTTCACAAGATGAGGCACCGTCAAAATACATTTTCCAGACACCAGTGCTACACAGATCCTCTGTCATGTAACTTGACTCTTCCTTCTCTATATCATTTTCCTCTGGACAACCATCTAGACCGTCATCAAAAGATAATATACAATTTCCTAAATCTTGATCTGCAATGTAAATAGGGAAATTGTTCGGGTTTTGAGGGTCTCTCACTATATATGCTAACCTCGTTTCTCTGTACAACCGAGTAAATTTCCGACCAAACAAAGGAATCGTGGCGAACATCATATCCAATTGAAGTGAACCCCCCAGCTTGGCTCCCCATGACCTAGACAACAATAAGCCATACTTAGGGGGAATATCAGCAATAACCACATCCATCAAGATACTCTTAACCGGGACCTGTGCCAGGGTAACTACTAAGTCCTTTATCATTCCCATACACTTGACCCTTCTTGAGTCAAAAGAGTAAATATCTCCATAAGGTCTGGTGATCTGGAGACCCAATTTGTCCATAATAATCTTTGGCATAACATTATGGGAGGCTTCGAAGTCTAACATGCAATTATGTAGCAATTGATCATATACATTTAAAGTGATATAAAAGGGAGCTATAGTGTCTTTGGCCCCTTCAAAATGTGGACCAAAAGTGATGTTAGGTTTGTCATCCTCCAGGTTTAAAATGTCAGACTGGATTTCTAGCTCTGAGACACCCATCACTTTGGTAATCTGCTTCCGATAAACGGGGTTTTTTGCTAATTCTACCAGAGGGATTGGTATCTTAATTTTACTTATCTTGTTTTCAAAACTGAAGACTCCGCTCACCTTGTCTATTTCTTTAGTTGAGACTTCCGAATCCTTCCTTTCCGACTTATTCGTCTGGACCGCTTTACTACTCATGGTCTTGGTTGAAAGCGTAATTTTGTTAGCCGTTTCGGTTCCTTGTGCTTGGGTCTCAGCTTTTCCCACTTCAGACTCTTGTGTGCTTACTACATTCGTTTTGTTGTTGGGTAATAAGGTCTCTTCCGGAGTAGGCTCATAAGTTTGACCTCTTTGGAGGATTTTCTTGGGTTGAACAGTTGAGATGGGCTTACTCTTAGATCTTAAGTTGTACTTAGGTTGGATCTCAGCCATTATCATTTCAGTTTCTTGTTGAGAGCCACAAAGGTCAGTATGATCACTTTCTTCACCCTTAACCGACGGTTGTTGAGTGTTTAAAGATTTCTCATAATATTCTCTAGTCAGATATGGTTGTGTGCAGTCATCACCGAAGTTGGTGACATCATTATCCGAATCTCCAAAATCTTGGAGATCGTTCGCTCCTATAAAAAATTTTCTCTTTAAGGGAGCTTGTATTTTTTGATCTTCATTTTTTATCTGTCTTTGTTGGTTCAGGGGGTTGGGGTTCCTCTTCAAATCCTTTTTGGGGAAAGAATCAGTTTTGGCTTGTTCGAGCTCCATTCTGGATATTTTATTAGACAGTTCTTTAATTACTCTGGCCATATTGTCTACCCTATCATCTATGGATCTATTAGACCCTGACAGACCTACTTGTTCTCTAAAGCGTTTAGTCTCTCGGTTTCCTATTTCTATTTTGGCTTTAAGCTTACCAGAAGTCATCATATTCGACTCAATTTCTACTGCATCATCCTGCATTCGGTTTAGGGTGGCTCCCCTTCTTTCTCGCAAAAGGAGTGCAAAATCTGGTTCAAAATCCCCTGCAAAAGTTACTTTGGCCGCGGGTTGGGATGGTTTAACCTCGGTTGGGATTTTGTTATACAGTTTGTTGAATCTTTGGATAAACTCCATGACCATTTCTGAATTCTTTTTTCTTAAAGACCCAAATTCGGTTAACTAATATAGGTGTTCTTTTCTCTCACCCCATTATCTGAGGAAAGCATCTTCCAAGGCGTCATAAGACAAGATAGATGTTGCAGGTAGGCTCCGAAACCAAGTTTGGACCTAGCCTTCGAAGGTTTGGAAAAGAATCCTTGAATATACGTCCTCATGTTCGATACCTAGGATGTCTGCGAATTGATCAAATAAATTAATGTGTTCTGTTGCGGTCAGATCTCTTTCACCAGTAAATTTTGGCAAATTTTTTATATAATTTTCGGGAAGGTCATGTAGAGGAACGGGCAAAAACAAGGGAGCGTACCTGGCTGCAAATTTCACAAACACTCTAGGAGGGGGGGCAGGCCCTTGGCCTCCAACTCCTCCTACAGGAGCTCCTCCCCCTCCTTCTCCAATAAACCCTCCACCTCCTCCTTCGGCGGCTGCCATCGTTATTTGTGGAAAGTTGTAAAGGGGGTTTTGGAAAATTAAAAGTGAATCTTTATTTTCTTCGTGAAGAGGAAAATCCGACGATGAAAGATAAGGAACGCGAGGACTTGGTTCCTCATATTTGCAAGAGACGAAATCAGGAGAACCGACGGGTGTGGAAACCGAATGTGTAACACACTCTTCAGAATTAGGTGAGGTTGGGAAATTTAATTGAAGGAAAGAGGGTATATCAACTGCCGACGAACTTTCAAGAGGGCCCTTTCCTTTGTGTACTAAGGGAATTGTCGGATGAATCTTGCTTCTAACTTCAGAGCAGTTTGACGTTAAATCTTTAGTATCAAAGAGAGGACTGCGTGAAGTTGAGCGTTCAGAAGAACTCTTAGTCTTCAGTTGTGGGGGTTTAAGTTTGTAGACTGTAGCGGTTGGCTTAAGAGAGCCTCTCGCCTTTAGAATCTTCTGGGGATCGGTAACACGTGTACTCTTCTTACCATTCGAGTTTTTTCTGGTATTCCTTTGACCAGATGCCAGTTTATTATTTGTGGAGTCGCCAAGTGAAAGATTGGAAAGCCTTAAAAAGGTGTGTACTCTTTGTTCACTATCAAAGGGTAACACTTTCAGTAATAAAAAAAAAATTGTCGTTTTCCCAGGGAAAAGATTTCGTAGCTTTGGTCCCCAACAACGACGCCAAAAAGATGTTGTTCTAGAGTCTGTACTTAAGGCTTAGAAGTATAGTGTCTAGGCATCCGAAAGTGGGTAAAGGGTAGAGAATAGAGAAATGTCAACCTTCGACAAAGGAAACTAGGGAATATTTCTGTGTTGGTGTTGTCTAGCTTCCAACTGTTCCTGGATGTTTATATCCTGTTCAATCGCTACCCATGAACGTTCGAGTTCAACCTGTGTAGTGGCTGTTTTAAACATAGTACCGAAAAGGTTTAAGGCAATATGTGTTTGATTTGATAATCTGGGTTCGATGTTGGGCTGTGTTGGTACAGGGACAGTCATGTAGGAACAGTAAAATAAGAAAACCTCAAAGGGAGAATTTAAGTGCTGTCTCAATTCAGTCGTATGAAAGAGAGTTTACGGTTTCAGGAATAAAACGGGGTGCAAATCAAAGGATCTTTCCCGTAATTGAGTTATATTTTAATAAAATGTATGAGGTGGGAGAAAACATTTAGATGTCTATCGAGTAAGGCTCCTATCAAGGGAGAATCTCAAGTATAAACAAAAGAAGAAAAATGTAAAGAAATAACTTGATGAAGCATAAAATATATATAGAATTCTGAAAGTGTTGACTGGTCTTATACCTACTGATAGCTGGTATAGAGGAAAAATAGTAAACAATATAGAAAACCAAAATTCATTCGCTATAGTAGAGGTTGTACTAAATTATAGCGAAACATTAATCAGATACGAATATGAAATGAAACGAAATATGAGATACAAGAGAACAAACTCATAACACAGTCGTGACAGAATTGAGAATCTTCAGATTTGCTTTGTATTAACTCTCAAAAAGTAAAAAATCTGTTACAATTGACACAAAAAGGTCCAACCCTTTTTCTTTCTTTCCAGGGTATATTTATACAGTTTTTACAATAAGATGGAATCTCAATCATTGCAAAATATTCAGTTATGATAGGGAGGAGAGCAATCGCTCCATTTCTTCTTCTCCGTCTTTACTTGGTGCCAAAATCTTTTCCTCACGCATGCTCTGTAAAGGTGACACATCTTTCATCCAGCCGAGATATCAGCCTTGACGATTCTGCTTGACAATTGGCTTCAAAAGAGTAACAATCTCGGGCTAATTGCGACAGCCTGTCCTCCATCTGTCTGTCTATGATGTCGATAGCACATAATTGCACGCTTGGTTTAATCATACATTTGTCTATTTGGACTATGTCCGCCATAGTCACTTGGGAGATCTCAAATGAATCTCTTTCCTCTTTTTCATTTAAAACAAGTGAGATTTTTGCCATATTCATCTGAATCAATGCCTTGGCATTACCTCCGCTATCAATGCCTAGAAAATTACCATCTATAGAGATAAAAGCCTCTTCTAAGGATTTCGTTACTCTCTTGGCTTGCATCTTGCCTTCTAAGATGTTGTGCTCCCATTCTTTCAATAGAATATTTCCTCTGGTCTGCTCCAAAATGGTGAACCTGGGAGTACATCTCGAATCCCTGTTGTTTGTGTCTATCACAGCCTCTTGGACGGCGACCCGTGCTACTCCAACTTCCCTTTCTCTAGCAGTTAAATTCTCCAAAAGTTGATTAACCAGGAAGCAGTTGTCCCGAATCACCTCTACCTTGGCGAGTAAGTTTCGTTGGGGTGCGGAGACTCTGCTCCGAATCTCCATCCCTTGGGATTGGAACATATCGATATTTATCATTTTTCTTTCGGCAATTTCCACCCTAGCCTGTAGCTATTCGATCAAATCTTTTTGCTGGATCACTTACATCTGAGCATCTCGAACCACCAGCTATGCCTGTTCGATCTTAGTCTTGAGCAACTCTATCTCACTTTTATCGACCAACCTTGCTTGCTCTATTCCTACACTTGCCTAGTCTTTGGCAGCATCCGCTGCTATGGCTAGTCTGCCTTCTACGGTCTTGATGAGGCGATTTTTTCATTTCAGCTGGTTTTTCAAGACCCCAACTGAAAATTGGTTCACTGTGGCATATGCCCCTAATGTCCCAACTATTTCCGTGGAAAACAGTTCATTCTTCTTGTCCTTCCCATCAGTCATAACTTTGTATTTCTTGACTGTCGACTCCCCTTCCTGATAGAATTCTCTCTTTACCACTGCCTTTCTCTTCTTATCGAAGAAGAACTCATTTGGAGGGAGCTCTTCCACCCTTATAGGCCTCAACGCTTCATTGAAGATCCACCCTTCGTCAATATTTCCTTGATTTGACTGCAAGGGATTAACTGATGTGATAGGATCCCCGATTTGTTTTGTTGATTGTCCCGGAGTAGTAACTAGACTCTGCTTCTTCGGTGGGTAGGGAGTCTTTATCTCTTCTTTCAGACTCTTAGTTCTCTCTCCCTCATCCTGGTGTTTTTCCTGACCGGGAGTCGCATCCTTGGAGCCTTCGACATCTTTTTGTTTCACCTTCGCTGTACTCAGACTCTCACCCCATAATACTGTGGGAAGACAACTGTGTCTATGTTCTTGGAATTTTAGAACATTGGCCCTCTCTTCAGGTGCCAATGTTTGTATCCAAGCTAAAATCTTGGCATAAGATCTTGCACCTCATAAAATGTCATCCAAGGGCGAATTTTCATGTTCAAATCTCTTGAGTCTGCAACTGGCCAAATGATTACTCATGACCCTTTGCGGATTGTGCTTCTTGTATTCATTAAGGACCAACTTTAGGTCTTCCAGGGCTGCTGCCTTAGCTTTAGCATGCCCAAAATCTAATAAAGAATATGAATTTAAATGAACAGGAAAAGGTGGCCATACCTTCTTCAAGTATCTCTTAAGCTCCTTGCTTATGCCACCGATTACTGTTTGTCTAGCAACCTCACGACAAGCCAGCTTGTCGGGAATGAATAATGGCACTGCATGCAGGGGAACATAAGCCCCAAAAACTCTGAGATATGAGAATTCGGCTTCTACATACCAGTTAGCTATGCTGCTCAAATTCGTCACTATATTGTCTGAGATCCTGGGTGGCAGGTGGCCGAAAATAGTGACATGCAGAGGTACCATCACCTAGTTGAAGATTTCATATATGAAATCTGCCGCTTTGTTTTCCCATAACTTTGAATGATAGACGTGAATGGGCTCGATTTCTACTGGAGTCCAACTCCATCTCATTAAGGGAAATGGTGTTAGAAAGCACACGACATCCATAATATATGCAGACATACAAAATGAAGAAATCTTTCGCTCTCCTTCTTCGCCTGATACTCTGTAATCCGACTAGTCAAGCTATCAGACATCATTTTCGCCCAGTCGAAGGAACAACCTTCGACGAATCGAAATATTAGAGGCACCCATTGAAGAAATAAATGTGAGGTGTCCTCTCTCCCGTATAATCTACATGTCATCATAGCTACATACTTGAACTGTGGTTCCAAGGAAGCTATTGAATATATACCATGACTGTTTTCCCTGAACTTCACAGGGTGCAAACCCCAATCTCTTATTAAGCTAGACATGGTCTTGTCATACTGCACACATTCCTTCTGTTTGAACTCTTCCAAGAATTCGACACCATATGTAAGGTCGGAAGCTGTGGGCAACTTGTACATAGCTTGCAGATGTTCAGGTCTGAAAGTCCCAATGGTGACCTTCTGCTCATTCATGATAGTTCTGGTTGGTATGTCCACATGGTCTAATACCCATCGGACCATATCATAATAGGGGAGTAGTCGTGGCCTGGCCACTACTTTATGCATTCCCGATTGAATGATGATCTTCTACTTGGTGGTTATGTCGTCTTTTTCATTGTCGTTGGAATCATTGGAATAATCCACTAATTTGGCTTGCAGAACATCAGAAACGAACGGCCAGTTCGGGACCGAGTCGAAACTTCGAGGTGAAGTATCAGTGACGTTGTCTAAACCTTGTCCTGAAACCTCAACACTGGCTTTGGATGCTTTTCGTGGGGCCATGACTGAAGATCCTGCTTTAGCTCTTCTGCGATAAAAATATGTATACATACAGAAGTTAGCTCACTGAGAAAGTGTGATCTGTGTAATATAGAAATGCATTTCTTGTAACGAATAACAACTCTATATATATTCAAAAACTCAGTGATTTTTAGAACAAATTTGTCAAATCATGTTTAGAAATAAATTTAGCAATAAAAACCCGATCTTTATTTGTTGATTCGCTTTATTTCTAATTAATGCCATAAATTTTCGTGGTTCGAAATGTCACTTGGCATAAGGAAGGATTAAGATTGCTTCATAATTTGTGCAAGCATCAAAACATGGGAGATATTGATTTAGCTTAATTAATCTGATTTTACCAAAGTTAATTATCCTTTCAGTACTCGTTGTATCGGGAACTTTTTCTTTAACCCTTTGAACCTCTAACCCCCGAAATTGCGATGATCGATTTTGATTAATAAAAATGTAATTGTGATTAGGCACTTAATTAATTACATAATTATTTATATTCTCCATATCGCGACTCGGAACTTCAAAGGTAAGTTTCCGGGAAGTTTGCATGTCGAGCTGCGAAACCGCGAGATCGCGATAATATGTTTTAATTAAAAGGGAAGATAAACTAGGATTAAGTGTTTAATTAATTATGTTCATATCTTTATCGTGATTTCGTGAGTCGGGGCTTAGAGAATGTAACTTTTTAAAGAGAAAATGCCGAGTGGTGAATTCCCGAAATAACTTAACCACAACTTAGATTTTACCTTTAACCTTGACATGGGTTACTAAATTAAGGACTTTGTGGTTTCGGCTATCGGGGTTACGACAATAAACTTTTGGATTTAGTGAATGCCAAGGTGCGAAAACCCGATGATTTTCAATCATGATTTAGGAAAACTTTACTCCCGTTACTGACCTAGGGTAAAATTTTAAAGCGATTTCGTTGTTTCATTTCTCGGGACTTGTGAACTACGTGATCTATAGCATCCAACATGCGAAATCCCGAGGTAGAACAAAAAGGGGGAATTTTTTTTCCCCGAAAAGTAGAACTCACCTCGAGAGTACAATAATCATCACTGTTGCGTGATAAGACTTCATAAATTTTGAAACCACAGATGGAAAATACGAAAAACCATCTTTTGATTTCGAGCATTAATACATGAAATTTGAGAAAGGCTAGAAAAAACAAAGGTGGCTCCAACAGGGTGCACTTCTAATTTCTTCATTAAATTTATTATTGAAATTATTTATTTTGTATTCACTTTTAATTGTAATACACTCATCACTTCACTTTATTATTTACCTTTTAAAATCTCTTAAACCACTTTGACTACTTTGACCTTTTGGGG
>SNQJ01S0153510.1:0-15022 GCA_010110895.2 Picea sitchensis | reverse complement strand
CCATGAATATTAATAATAATTCATGTGCACTTGATTCTCACACTTAATCAATTTCTTTTCCATGAATATTAATAATAATTCATGTGTACTTGGTATTTTGGCCTTCAGGTAGTATATCCCTCCTCCACATTGACTAGGGATTGTGACATAGGTTATTCCATGGTGTCAAGGTGTATGAAACTCTTATATGACACTTTACGACACTTAAGGCAAGGTACCTAGGTGTGCAAATTCCATGTGTAATAGGAAGCCCTTGAACTCGTGGAATTTATGACTAGCAGGATTGCCTACTTGATGGAAGAATAAGAGAACAGATCTAAGCTATTAAACACTAGGGACTTGGATGGTGAAGCTATAAGAGAATTAGAGGAATCATAGAAGACCAAAATACCTAATCCATATGATGAAGGTGTATTACCCTTGGATCTGAGGAAAGAATCTCATCATCGTAAAGTGACTATCTCGAGAGAAGATAAGAATCAGAACAGAAAAAGGATGACCAAGACAAAGCTCACTGGGAAGACGGCTAGGAAGCTAAGTAAGAAGAGAGCCAAGATTTAAAAGTTACAAAAGATTCTAGAGGAAACTTCGCAGAAGGAAAAATCCTAGGAATTGAGCTTCGCCAGGATCTCAGAACAACGACATACGACACTTCACCGTGGCGAAGCAATATAGCCATTGGATCGATATACCCATTCGACTTCTGTACCGAACGGACATAAAAGAATTAAAGGATCGCCACTAGACCATTGGACCATGCCATAACAGATGGATCAACGTTCATGAAATCTTCATCCCCATTGTAAGGAGACCGTTGACAAATTTCCTATTTAGCTCACCACGCCGTGCCCAAAGAACACTTTTTTCCAACTAAAAAATCGAAGCCTGCAAAACTAGTAATTGTCTATAGTGACCATTTCAAGATGATTTTTCATCCTAGTGTAGCATTTTGAGATCATCTTGACCCCGATTATCTTTCCCAAGTGCATATGTTCAACGAGCTCACCAAACTTGAGGAATCCATCCTAGAGTTCCTTCTCGATTTAATGATTGAGAGAGTCATGTCGGAAAGAAGAATGTCCATAGGAGTCCAAGCATCATCGACGGGAGGATTGCAAGCCTCCCTGTCGACTGCTCGAGTAGGAACATCTCTAGTTGGTGCATAAAGAAGAACTAGGAATAAGGATGACACAACCAATGCGAAGTTAGTGCCAACCATCCTACCAACTTACATACCCCCTCTGAGCAGTGAGATTAACAGGGACAATTTCCCTAGAGACTTTGAATACACTCTAGTCACTGCATATCTACCGAATGGAGTACGTACCTACTGCACAGATCAAGACAAGGTTACAACGTTGAAGTTTTATGGCTTCAACCTGGGGGATTGTAAATATTACATCATGCTCACCCTGTATAAGTACTTGATGAGAACTGAGGGCAAGAATTGGAAGCTCATCCCTCAACAATGGACGATGAAACTTGTGCAGTCTACTTTGGTCAACATTATGAAAATACCGCACTTTGACAGACACCAAGAGGTGAATGCTTGTGTAAAATTGCTGCTAGAAAGTTACCACGGAGGATACATGTGGTTAGATCGTCACATAATTGTTGATCCAACGTTGATCAATAGGATCATTGGGCTCAGCATGCAGGGCCCCAATCCCCATGAGTACTATCCTGGAAAGACCACAGGTTGTTCTCTTACACAGAAGATCAAAGAAGCCTATGGCGATGTTGATAAAGGCACGAGAGGCTACAAGGTAGCTTCTATTGAAAGTGTCATAGTGTGCCTTGCATGCCAATTGATCGCAGGGAAGTTGGTATGAAATAATTGACCAACACAAGTATCTTTCTTTGTAGTTGACCTCACAAGAAAGTGCACAGAGGGACTACAGATGAACTGTGTGAAGTACCTGGTGAATCAAATGGAAATTGATTGCAGAGAAGCCTAGGATCAGGGGCGTGCATTCCATTTTAGCTGGCTCCTAATACTAATCAATTTTGTCGCATGGGAGCTACTGGAAGGTGCAACCTTCCCGGAGCTTGACCCCTTTGAGCTACTAGCCGCAAAGTTTAGTACATTATGGTGATCGAACAACATGAGAAAACAATGGCAATCGAATGCCATTTTCCACACGTACTATAACCAATTGAAAGCATCCATAAGGAGTGAACCATGCATAACCCCGAACACTTTACAGAGATTCTGACCTCTGATAAAGTTCAGCGCAGACCACCACTTTATATACCTAACCCGACGCGCTGATGAGCACCAGGAACAAATTCAGTCCTATTATAAGATGACAGAAGAAGACCTAGAAGAGATCACCAAGGAATGGTCGGCGGACCTCCTTGTTTTAGTAGACCCTGCAAAAATGTCTAACATCGACAGCCCTGGAATTGCGCAGGATACACCTAGGCCCAGTAAGACAAAGAAATAAAACACGACGAAGAAGACTGAAGAAATCTAGGATGTTGACAGCCTATCTATAAGGATGAATTCCATTACACTAGATGAAGAAGGTGATACAGAAACTCAGAAAATCGAAGTACCACCGCCTAGGGACAAAGAAGACTCATCGAAGAAAAGGAAGGTCTCACGTCTGAAACCTTCCTCCAGAAAGAAACCAAGAGCCACAATAACCAAGATGTGAACTATCCTCACGTTGGATGACTTTGATTTCATTGTTGTAGCGGTCAATGATGCTTCAAAGGAAATCATAGAGAAGCAAGAGGTGAAGCAGGAACAAATGTATAGCCAAATTGAGATCGCGTTCCAAGGAGTACATCAAGCACTATAGTCTAGCCGAGCAATCTCTACTGCACCTCTGCTAGAAGGAACAACAGAAGTGGGAGATGAATCAGTTTAGCTCCGCAAGATTACTGATACAGTCAAAGTACACCTTCGACATTGTTATCACTAAAATTTTGTCTGCAAATGGTTACAGAAATCCAGCATCGTCAAACAGTTATGAGGTCACCCATGGACCAAAATTACCACAAAATCATTTCCAAAAGGTCCAAAACTATACAACCAGTGATAAAATTAAAGTGCTCTATGACTACACAAGGCGCACGTGCACATGCACAATCTAGAAATGCACGAAAAGAACACATGCGCACGATGCACGACTGTGGTTACTAAAAGCCGTACACATCTTAGAACAACACATTTATGAGATTGGTCAGCCTCCCACCCACTTCTGGTTCAACTTCCAAGTTGATTTGACACCCAAATATTGACTGAATCCGACTGGGTGGCTGGTTAAAGACCTAAAAATGCCTTAATAGCCTCTTTTTAGACTATAAGTTGGTTGTACAATACCTCAAAGTGGTTCTATAAAACAAATCCATGGGTTCACTTCATTTTCAAGGAATTCATTTGCAAGGTTATGCTGCTGCTATTCTCTTGGGGAATCCTCTTTTCTCATCAAGAGTATACTAGCATCATTACTTAGGAAATCCATCTCACCTCTTGAGTGATTCAAAGTTGTAAGAAGAGCTTAGTTGTGGGGGTCCAAGATCCCTCCCTTGGAGGAAGAAGGGACCCAAAGTCCTCTTTCTTCTTGGTGTTTTCTTTCACTAATATAATCCTTTCCATTGGTGACATGAGTCTTATTGGTTTTTTGTTCTTATGTCCTTATGCTCAATAGTTTAGTTGTTCTTTTATTTCCTAGTTTAATTCTTAGTTTTTTCTTTTATGTTTCTTTCTCTAACCCTTTCCTTTACAACTGTCCTTCTTAGCTAACCCAACTAAGCTTGTAAGAACCTTTGTTTTTCTCATTTAGGTGAAAAAGAGGCGCGACAAATTGGCGACTCCACGAACCATTTGCGGATTAAATTTTAGTGATAACAAACATGCTCAAGAAGAAAACACGTAGGCCACCCAAGCCCTAAAGAAATCACAGGAGGAAA
Organism: Picea sitchensis; assembly: GCA_010110895.2. Classification (NCBI taxonomy): domain Eukaryota; kingdom Viridiplantae; phylum Streptophyta; class Pinopsida; order Pinales; family Pinaceae; genus Picea; species Picea sitchensis. The sequence continues at coordinate 11,101 of SNQJ01S0153510.1, read as the reverse complement.
TTATTGAACAACACCAAGCCATGCAACAAGAGAAGAATCCTCTCCAAGCACAATTTGAAGAAGACAGAGCGAAGATCCAAAAAGAGACAGAGCAACTTCTCTCAAAGTAGATAGGAATTGAAGAAGCAGTCAATAGAGCATTTCATTCTGTGATAGACTTAGAGTAGAAGGCCGAAGAGCCCATAGAGCACCAAGTGATGAAGTTGGTTGAAGTCATTCAGCAACTTCAACAAAGGGTTGTGGAATTATTTATTCATACCATACCACAGACTCTGCAAGAAGTGCACGACCAACGATAATTGAAAGCTCATAACGCAGTTGAGAGGATTAAAACACTTGTTGCAGAATATAAATAGCTATGTAGAAGAAGCGCGTAGATATATGAACAACTATATGAAGACCCAGAGTTGAAGGACCTGGAGTCCCAACTCCAGGAAGAAAAGAAGCACGCTGATATAGTACATGCGCAACTCAAGCTCCTGTCACCCATTGAGAGGATGAAGAGATCCTAGGAACAACACATTTCCCAACAACTCATTCTTACCACACAAAACAGAGTGATGGAAGTCACCCAGAAACTCTAGCCGAGCCAGGAGGAGACCTACCTACTGTTTGAAGAAATTGAAGGCCAAGGAACACTACTAGAACAAGTAGTTGCTACAGTTGAGAAACAACTGGAAGGACCTATCAGCGAAGCGGTTGTTCAGGAATTCACTGAGCAAGAAGAAGTAGCATAGAGACAAGTCAAAGCAACTTGAGCCAAGCTCGAGACCTTTGAGGAAAAGTTACCCAGAACTGAGTGACTCGGGACGAGTCACAGGTGAGTGTTGGGGGCATGTTGGCCCTTGACCAATCTTTGAGGAACACTTGGTCATATTTGACCATTTTTGGGACTTCGACAACTTGTCAAAGATGGAGCGCAACGTGAAGCAGAAATCGTGGAAGCTAGACCCCTTTTTGGGTTTTTGGGGATAATGTAATGGGATTGGGATGTCGTCCCTTGGGTTTACCCATGTTTAGGCCTATTTTGTATATATATATATATAGAGAGAGAGAGAGATGTCTAGGCCATATAGAGAGGGAGTGGATGATATATCTATGTGATGTAGGCTAAGTGCCAAGGGTTGAATCTGTGTGACCAAGGCTTTGCGCATTTTATGTAAGGCTTGTAGAGCCGAGTGCAAGTCCTTGTGAGAGACTGTAGAAGGCTTTGTGTTGTAGTGGAAGGAAGAAGGATCTAGTGAGTTGTGCAGATATTTTGTCATATGCAAAGAGGGATTAGGATGGCTATGTGTTGTAACCTGATTAACTGAAACTAATAAAGAAGAAGACTTTGTGGACATAGCCTGTTAGTAAAACAGGACCGTGGAGAAATAAAATAAAAACAAATGCGGAAACAAAACATAGAAGATACACAATATAAGAGAGACACAGATTTACGTGGTTCACCCAGTGTGGGCTATGTCCACTAGAGAAATTGCCAGATCCTTCCTTTATTATTATCCAACAAATGAAGGGATACAACCTACAACAAACCCATTGTAACATCCTCTTCTTTCTCTCATAGTCTCCTCTCTCAGAATACAATACTCACCATAATGCATAGCCGTAATACATTTCCCTCATAACAGAGGGTTGCCTTCTAGGGCCAAAAACCCTAACATAACTTCTACTATTAGATCTGTGACCTTATAATGAACAGTCCAGATTTACAATGAAATTACAATATACATTTACAAGGAAATTTTTCCTTCGGGGGCTTCACCCCTGAACCCCAGCCGGGGTCTCTCTTGCCCTTGAATCCCCTAGACCCCGCAGAGGGGGTACCCCTTTTAATGTCCCCAAGGTTGAGCCCTGTTGTAAATCATGTTTATGAAATGAATTGTAATTATGTTTTTATAGGTTGGTGAGCCAAGTTAATATAAGCTGGTGGGCTTATGTGATTATTAGGCTAGAGAGCCTAAGTGTTGAAGGCCAAGACCCTGATTTTGTACATGTATCTATGCACAATATTAATAAAAATATAAACACCACCGCATGCAGACCGACCATGATGAATGAGTGATGGGGGACTAAGCTTCCACAGAGTGACCAAGGGATTAGGGGCTGGAAGGTGGGAAAAGGGGCTAAGTGTTGAGCCTAGGGGCTAAGCCTAGGGGATTAAGTCATTGGGGAATAATATTTTAATATTATTCCAAAAGACATGTGAATAATATATTTTATCCTAAGTTCTTTTTGGAAGGACAAGCAACTTCCAAATGGAAGGAACGTATGCTGAAGGAACGCATGCAGTTGCATGGGTGACAAGTGTCAACCCAAGCGAATGCAAATAAAATGGCTGAGATGAGCCATGTTGGGGGTTCCTCCTCCATTCCACTATCGACCAATTGAACGTGAGTCCTGTCTGACCTTTGTAAGAATACCCTGGTGCATCTTTGAAAGCCAAAAAAACTGTGTTGATTTCTGAGATAGCCGGTACATTCCTTGCCTGAATAGTTTGAGCCTGTGCATGGGATCTTTGTACACCTTGTGCAATCCCGAAACCAAAACCATGAGTCTATTTCGTGATTGTTGAGCCTGTTTGGGAATCCCGTGTCCATTTTCCCAGTTGGTTGTTGTGGCCATGCATTGTTGGACTACTTGTGGCTTACTGGATAGTGTGAGTTCATGCTTAGCCTATGTGTAATCTCTCTCTAGGTGAGGGAGGTGATTGTTGTTGGAAGGGGTAGGTTGTCAGGCCTGTGAACAACTCTCTCCGGGTGAGAGAGTTTGTTGGGAAGTGGTTTCTTCCAGAGAGTGTCCAACACTAGATTCAGGCTCTGAGACTTCCTGATCTGGCCTGTTTTCGAGACCCAGAGAGGGAGGTGTAGCACTAATGGATTGTGCTTGTGAAGGTGTATACTCCCGGGTGGAATAGGCATGTGGGGAATGAGAGTCCGAGAGTAGTGGGCGTAAGATGGCATCCTGGGAAGAATCCTTCCAGTCATTCTATGTTGTTTTCCCTGTAACCTCAGCCTAGCCTAGGATTCCTTACCTTGGGGTGGAGCTTAGTCCTAGCTTGGGGGTGGCCCACTGCTAAGCTTGATGAGAAGCATGGTCTAAGGATGGGAGGTTCATGGAAGGCCTGCACCTAGTTGGTGGAATTACCACCGTTTCAAAGATAAGTACCAGATGATGTTTTAATTACGTTTCTGCATGTCTTTGTATTTATTTTTATGATGTATTCTACTCTGCATACGAATTAATGTTAAAGCCATTGATTATTTATAGTAGCAGTAATTCTTATATTTACTCTGAGTTTAAGTATGTTTCATTTGCTTAAATGCATGTCTTATATATATAATTAAGTATGAGATTGTTATTCCGCAAAGTAGCGCCTACCCAGCTTGTGATGGGGGTGTTACAGTATGAACGAGTGTTATAGAATGGTATCAGATCCAAGGTTTCGACGCTGAGCCTAGATGGGCTAGTTGAGTGGTCTTTGGATCGAGGGTTTGAGGAAAAATTATGTTTGGAGGACCAATTTCGGACCTTTGAATGCTCCTGAGTGTCAAGGAGTTACTTGAATGTGTTACCAAGATCAGGAGGTGTAGCGGTGTTGTGAAACCATAGTCAAGGTGGCATCTGGCCATAGGGAGAGAGAGAACTCCACACCAGAAGTGTTGGAGTTGTAGGATCTATTTGGGGAAAAGGAGAACCTCGTGACCGTCAGATCTGGAAAATGTGTGTAGGGTTTAAAAATCCTCTCGAGTTGCATAGGAATGTGGAAATTGCGATACCCGAAATCCTGAATTCATCGGGACCGTCCATCAGGGGGAACACATGGCTGGCGGATGACGTTTTGGCACTTGGGAAACCAAAGGGGAAGAACCTTGTTTTCGTAAGTTGCAAAATAGTGAAACCCAAAATTCTGAAATGATCTACACCGTAGATCGTAAGAGAGGAACTTGACCATTGGATCAAGTGGAAGAGTAGACAATAATTTTGGAATTTCGGCAAACAGAAGTTTGAGAGGTGTGGATGCACGAACTACCGATGCCAGAAACCCTGAAACGTCGAAAGGATATGTGCAGTGGATCCAAGAAAATTCTAACCGTTGGATTTTCGATTGGAATGGACATGGACGCATGGATGTGCACCACGTGCCAACGAGTCGAGAAGACAGGCGAGAATGGTGGGACCTGATCATATCACCGAATGTGACATGGACCCTCCTGAATGTGCCACGCACCACTGTGGTTAGGGGTGACAACTGTACTGTGTGCCCGAAGAGTAAAGTAATTTGGAATTTCAGAATTCGGGAGTTGGATTGACAAAGCATTGGGAGTCACTACATCATGAACTCCCGGGTATCGAAGACCCGAAAACCTGAAGTCCCGAAGTCCTGAAATTTGCAGAGCCATCAGAGCTCAGAAAACTTTGTGAAGTCAAAACGTTTTCTCACTCACGTTGGTTTATGAATATTGTGATTTTGTTAAAGGTTTAAGGCCTGACAAACTTTAGTTGACTGTACGTTATGTGTGCAAAGTTCAGCGAGTGTCAGGATAGCCGAAAATTGACGCCGAGTATGGAATTGGAAGAGGTACAGATTGCCTTTGAAACAGAGGATGAAAGGTTAGGAAAGAATGTCAACCTAGGAGTCGAAGGATCGAACTCCAATGGGCACATAAGAGAATTGGATAAGGAAGGGAATATAATGAAACTCATTGAAAGATTGCAGAAAGATGCCCAGGCTTGTCGAGCTGATAGCTGAAAGCTCATGAGGGTCAGGGATTAGCAGGGTGAATTCAACTTAAAGATGTTTAAGAGCCTGGAAAGAATAGAAAGGAAATTGGAGAAGGGGAGTGACTCAAGAAAGACAGAGAGTCGCAGGACCCATGAGAGGAAAAGAAGATCAAGAAGTGTCAGGACCCCTAAGAGAAAAAGAAGATCGAGGAGTTGTAGTAGACATCATCGTTGCTCCCCAAAGCATTCTGGTAAGGAAGCACACAGTAGTTCAAGCCCATCTCCTACCAAAAAGCACAGGAGATCTGGGATGGGTGAATTGAAAGGGGAGATGAATAATATTAAGCCTCCTACATTTGATGGAGAACATAAGAAGGAGGAAGATGTTGAAACATGGTTGCTTGGCATGAGAAAATATTTCCAACTCCAGAATTATTCCTCTCATGCAGAAGGAAGAATTGCGATGTATTAATTGAAAGGAAAAGCATCCATGTGGTGGGATCAGTTTGTGCAGGTGCACCACATTAGTGAGAAAGATATCACTTGGAAGGAGTTCAAGAGGTATTTCAAGAAGAAATACCTGACTAAAAGATACTATGACAGAAAGATGAATGAGTTCTTCGAACTCAAGCTAGGCATCATGACTATTGATGAATACGAACAAAGTTTCTTGGAACTACTGAAGTATATTCCATTCATCGAAGATGAGGCTATCAAGATTCAAATGTATCTGAGTGGACTGCCACCTGCCATTGGTGACAAGATTTAGTATGATGATCCTAAGACTATGGAAGAAACAATAAGAAGGGATAAATTCTTATATGAACAACAAAGAGAAAATCCTACCTTTCGGAAGGCTTGGGATGACCAGAGGAAGTTTAAGAAGGAACAGAGGTAGAAGGGAAACAAACCTCCCTTTTTCAGAAATAATTCTCAAGGACATCCATCGTTTAGAGAGCCGAGAATGACTAAAATGGGGGAACAAAGGTAGAGACAGATGCCCATTCAATGTTGGGGCTATAAAGGGAACCACAAGTACATGGATTGTCCCCATGAAAATGGAAAAGAAAGAGCTGTCCATACTATTCAACAAGATGAAACAGTGGAGGACATGGGAAGTATAATGCCAAGGATCTACACAGCCCTGGACAACAAACAAGATGAATTTCAATCGCACATGATTGAAGTTGAAGGTATGATTAACAATCGACCATTTATTATTTTAATCGATTCGGGAGCTAGCCATAGTTATGTAGATCCTAGGGTGGTAGAAAGTTTGCACTTATCAAGAAGAAAACATGAAAAATCTTGGTTAGTGCAGTTGGCTACAGGAACCAAGAGGAAAGTCACTGAGTTGGTGAAGTCCTGTCCCGTGGACATGAAAGGACTGAGCATGAAGACTGAATTGAATATTCTTCCTTTAGGATCTTATGAGTGTTTAATTGGAATGGACTGGTTGGACCAGCACCATGCCCTCTTGGACTGTCATAACAAGAGGTTTACATGCCTAGATGAGGAGGGGAATCAAAAAATAGTCCAAGGGATTTCTAGAGTTGTGGCTGTTAGAGAAATCTCAGTCATGCAGCTGAAGAAGTGCTACAGAAAAGGTTGTCAATTATTTGCAGCCCGTGTGGAGGAAGCATCCAGAGATGAAGTCTCAAGGATTAGAGACAATGAGGTACTCACAGAGTTCAAAGGCATATTTCAAGAGGTACCTGGACTACCTCCGAAGAGAGACATCGAATTTTTCTATAAATTTGATGCCTGAAATAGCTCCAGTTTCGAAAGCTTCTTATAGAATGAGTACGCCAAAGATGAAAGAGTTGCAATTGTAGCTTGAAGAGATTATAAAGAAGGGGTACATTCACCCCAGCGTGTCACCTTGGGGTTCCTCGGTCTTGTTCGTGAAGACGAAGGATGGGACGTTGAGGTTGTGCATTGATTTCCGGTAGTTGAACAAGGTAACTGTCAAGAACAAGTATCCTCTGCCAAGGATCAACGATCTTTTCGATCAGTTGAAGGGTACGGAAATATTTTCGAAGATCGATCTTAGATTAGGATATTACCAGGTAAGAATAAGGGATGAGGACATCAGCAAGACCTCCTTTAGAACAAGGTATGGTCATTATGAGTTCACAGTGGTGCCGTTTGGACTGTCAAACGCACTTGTTGTTTTTATGTGCTTGATGAATGGTGTATTTAGGGACTATTTAGAAAAGTTTGTCATAGTCTTCTTGGATGACATCTTGGTGTATTCCAAGTCAGAGGAAGAGCATGAGCAACACTTGAGAATGGTGCTGCAAGTGTTGAGAGAACACCAACTGTATTGAGGAAATGCTCATTTTATCAAAGGAAGATCCATTACTTGGGGTACATTATTTCAGAGGAAGGGATCGTTGTGGATCCTGAGAAGGTTGAGGCCATCCGAGAATGGTTAGTGCCAAGGAATGTGGCGAAAGTTAGATCCTTTATGGGTATGGCAGGTTACTATAGAAGGTTTATAATAGGGTTCTCAAAGATAGCTCACCCTATCACTTCCTTGCAAAGGAAGGATAAAAAGTTTCAGTGGACTGAAGAGTGTGAGAAAAGTTTCCAACGATTGAAGCAGTTGTTAACCAGTGCTCCAATATTGAGGATTGCAAATCCAAATGTGGATTTCATGGTATGCATTGATGCATGCAAAGAAGGACTGGGAGGGGTCCTCAGTCAGAATGGATTCGTAATCTTTTATGAGTCCAGGAAATTAAAAGAGCACAAAAAGAACTATGCAACCCATGATTTGGAGTTGGCAGCAATTGTTCATGCTCTGAGGAAATGGAGACATTACCTCATGGGAAGGAGGTTTGAACTCAGAACAGTCCATAACAGTCTAAAATATTTGATTGATTAGCCAACTTTAAACGCTAGACAAAGTAGGTGGATGGAATTTCTGTGTGAATACGACTTTGATATCAAGCATATCAAAGGGAAGGAAAACAAGGTGGCTGATGCACTCAGCAGAAAGGTGCATGAATTACATACTACAACCATTAACATGTATAGGAATGATATTAAAGATATAATTTTGGAAGATGCAAATGAAGATTTGCAACACAGAGACTTGGTAGCAAAGCTACAAAAAAATGAGAGACCATAGAAAGAGGAAAATTACACCATGGAAGCTGAGGCAATACTTCTGTACAAAAACAAAGTGTATATACCCAATGTCTATGGTTTGAAACTTGTGATTCTAAAATAAATGCATAACGTGACTTAGACACCCTGGATATCAGAAGATTGTGGAAGCAGTCAAAATCCATTACTTTTGGTCGGGTATGAAGAGAGAGATCATTGAATACATCGCCAGATGTATGGAGTGCCAGAAAGTTAAAGCTGAGCATACACACCCAGCAGGGTTCCTGCAACCTTTGCCCATTCCTAAATGGAAGTGGAAAGTGGTGACCATGGATTTTATTATAGGATTGCCCAGAACGAGAAAGCAACATGATTCAATCATGGTTGTGGTGGACAAGATTACAAAAGATACCGATTGTATTCCACTGAAAACCACTCACAAGGCAGCAAATGTTACTGATATATTCTTAAAAGAAGTGGCATGCTTGCACGAAATTCCTAAAACGATTGTGTCTGATAGGGATCCAAAATTCACCTCGAATTTCTGGAAAGGACTGTTCAAAGGATTCAGAACAAATCTAAATTTTAGTATAGTGTATCATCCCGAGTCTGATGGATAGATAGAGAGGGTGAATAGAGTAATAGAGGACATGCTGAGAATGTACGTGATGGAAAAACCATCAAGATGGGAAGACTACCTGCATTTGGTAGAATTTGCCTACAATAATGGGTATCATGCATCGTTGAATATGATCCCATTTGAAGCACTTTACGGAAGAAAGTGCAACACTCCAGTGAGATGGGATAATCCAACTGATAGAGCAGTAGTTGGGCCAGAGTTGCTCAAGGAGATGGAGGACCAAATGATAAAAATTAAATAGAATTTGAAAGCTGCCCAGGATAGGCAGAAAAGTTATGCTGATAAGAATAGAACCCACCGAGAACTCAAAGTGGGTGATCATGTTTTCCTGATAATGAAAACTAACAGGAGTTCCCTGAAGCTGGGAAGTTGCACCAAGTTGGCAGCCAGATTTTGTGGGCCATTTGAAATTTTGGAAAGGATTGGGCCAGTTGCATATAAGCTTGCATTACCTGGATCTATGACTATACATAATGTGTTTCATGTTTCATTACTTAAGAAATATATACCTGATGCTAATCATGTTATTGATTGGAATGTGATTCAGGTGGAACCAGAAGGTGTCCTGCAAGTGCATCCTGTGTGCATATTGGACAGGAAAAATAAATAGCTCCAGAATGGAGCTATAGGGCTTGTAAAGGTCTAGTGGACCTGGTATGGTTCTGAGGACACAACATGGGAGCATGAAGATGTTATGCGGGAACAATACCCACATCTTTTTGAAAATTTTGAAAAGCTTGCAGAAGCTGTGTAAAGTTGCACTGAGGACAATGCAGAAATAAGGGGAGGGGGATTGTAATGTCCCCAAGGCCAAGCCCTATTGTAAATCATGTTTATGAAGTGAATTGTAGTTATGTTTTTATAGGATGGTGAGCCAAGTTAATATAAGATGGTGGGATTATGTGATTATTAGGCCAGAGAGCCTAAGTGTTGAAGGTCAAAAGCCTGATTTTGTACATGTATCTATGCACATTATTAATAAAAATATAAACACCGCCGCGTGCAGACCGACCATGATGAATGAGTGATAGGGGACTAAGCTTCCATAGAGTGGGCAAGGGATTAGGGGTTGGAAGGTGGGAAAAGGGGCTAAGTGTTGAGCCTAGGGGCTTAAGTCCCTGGGGAATAATATTTTAATATTATTCCAAAAGACATGTGAATAATATATTTTATTCTAAGTTATTTTTGGAAGGACAAGCAACTTCCAAATGGAAGGAATGCATGCTGAAGGAATGCATGCAGTTGCATGGGTGGCAAGTGTCAACCCAGGTTTGTGCAAATAAAATGGCTGAGATGAGCCATGTTGGGGGTTCCTCCTCCATTCCACTGTCGACCGTCTGAACGTGAGTCCCATCTGACCTCTGCAAGAATACCCTGGTGCATATCTGAAAGCTGAAAAGTCTGTTTTGATTCTTGAGATAGCCGGTACATTCCTTTCCTGAAAAGTTTGAGCATGTGTGTGGGATCTCTGTACACCTTGTGCAATCCCGAAACCAAAACCGTGAGTTTATTTCGTGATTGTTGAGCCTGTTTGGGAAGCCTGTGTCTGCTTTCCCAGTTGGATTTTATGGCCACATAATGCTAGACTGGGCATGGCTTACTGGCCAGTGTGAGTTCATACTTAGCCTGTGTGTAATCTCTCTCTAGGTGAGGGAGGTGATTGTTGTTGGAAGGGGTAGGTTGTCAGGCCTATGAAAAACTCTCTCCAGGTGAGAGAGTTTGTTGGGAAGTGGTTTCTTCCAGAGAGTGTCCAGCACCAGCTTTGGGCTCTGAGACTTCCTGATTCAACCTGTTGCTGAGACCTAAAGAGGGAGGTGTAGCACCAATGGACTGTGCTTGTGAAGGTGTATACTCCCAGGTGGAACAGGCATGTGGGGAATGAGAGTCCGTGAGTAGTGGGTGTAAGATGGCATCCTGGGAAGAATCCTTCCAGTCATTCTGTGTTGTTTTCCCTGTAACCTTAGCCTAGCCTAGGATTCCTTACCTTGGGGTGGAGCTTAGTCCCAGCTCGAGGGTGACCCACTGTTGACCTTGATGACCAGCATGGTCTAAGGCTGGGAGGTTCGTGGAAGGCCTGCACTAGTTGGTGGAATTACCATCGTTTCAAATATAAGTACCAGATGATGTTTTAATTATGTTTCTGGATGTCTTTGTATTTATATTTATCATGTATTTTGTTCTGCATATCAATTAATGTTAAAGACATTGATTATTTATAGTAGCATTAAATCTTATATTTACTCTGAGTTTAAATGTGTTTCATTTGCTTAAATGCATGTCTTATATATAGAATTAAGTATGAGATTGTTATTCCGTGAAGTAGCACCTTCCCAGCCCGTGATGGGGGCGTTATAGTATGAAAGAGTGTTACACCCCCCCTCTGCACTCCCCTGCATGGAAGAGTGTACATACTTATGGGGTGTAAAGTCTTCATGGGGTATAAACACGGCTGAAAGCAAGGACCTCTGAATTAGGAACATAATTAGGCCCCACAACCAACAATCTCCCACTGGGAGACTGATCTCAACAACTCCACCGCTGTTGTAAATTTTGGACTCTGAACCTTCTTGGACCTGGAAAATTTCTCATCTTCATCTTCATTCTTGAAGACCAACTGAAACT
>SNQJ01S0153508.1:0-22750 GCA_010110895.2 Picea sitchensis | reverse complement strand
ACATTAGGGACGTCTCCCTTGGACTAGCCCTCCTAAATAGAAAGATCCCCCCATAGAGGTGACAGTGGGTGGGGAAGCTCCTGTTACGCCGGTTTCAAGCCCTGACTCAAGCTCTCTAGACCTTTCCTACAAACCGTGCGATAACAGGTTGCATTGCTGGAAAAAGAAGGTCATCAAAGGTGATGAAAAAAAGATAAGTATATACTGGAAACAAAGGCTTTTTAAAATTACCAAATAAATAAAGAATAATTTGGGATTAGTGTACAGATACATAAATTAGTGCCCCAGTGCAAGATGGCTTGGCCTGTGAGGGTGCAAGTTGCGAAGATAACTGGTGGAGGGTGGGGGGCCCCACGGGTGGGTTTCTGTATGAGGTAAATAAATGGAGGGAAATCTGCAGATGGGAAAAATTATGGTAGATGAGATGGAGGGATAATGATACTGGGAGGGTGCAATCAATAGAACCAAGATGATAGAACTTGGGAGTCCATTGGGAAAGATAGCAATATGATGAGAAGAAGTATGTGGCTTATTATCGGAAGTGCATAAGACTATTGAGACTCCCATCCTTAGGGGGTGAAATTAGCATGAGTGTCAAGTTGCTAAGGGGAACTATGAATGGGAAAAATCATGTGGGAGATAGTGTTACCGAGTGATAGTACCAAAATGCAGCAGAGGTGACAGTACTGCAGAGCCAGATGCAAGGACCCTAAAGGTGAACGTCAAAGGGTGTGACTCTGAGATGCAATTGAGTGTTAGAGGAAATAATTACATGCCAGTGTCAAACATATACCTGAAGGGGTTTCATTGTTTGTGATGACCAAGTACCTACACACATAAAAACCAAATACCCAAAGTGAACAATATCTGATGAGAAAGAACATATAAAAATTATATGATAATTTTCAATATGAGCATGTGTACCTGAATGCGACTTGAGAAAAATTCTTCTCCGGGGCCAAGTTTAGATGATGACATAGGGAATGTGACTGTGTATATGGCTGGACCAGAATCTCATGGCTGAGAACTAATCGGAAAATGAAGGCTCAGGGATCCTATAATTGAGTGTAGAAGTTTGGAAAATGGGACTATATATGGCGGGTGGGCCCACAATGCCACCTCATTTGTACCCTTCTCTATAGTGATTTGAAAAGATATTTTAGTGGAGATTTGGATATTATGGGAGCTCGAGTCGACCGATCTAGGAGTTGCGAGAGTCAGGTTAGTGGTCCTCTACACAGTTGTGCATCAATGTGAAACTGTGTAGAGGACATGTGCACATGTGTGAGCACCTATCAGGGTGAAAACTGCGCATTGATGCGCAACTATTTCTTAGACAGTTGCGAATTAGTGCATAGTTGTGAAAAGAACAGGTGCACACATGTGTGCACCTGTATGGGTGAAAGATGTGCACTAGAGGCAAGGCTAAGGGTGTTTAAAATTTTAAATTTTTTGATATTTTTGATGGGTGATAAGTGTTGAACAAGTGATTTTGGGTGGATGCATGTGATCATCTTATGACTAGAGAGAACTATTCCATTCCATTGGAGAGAGAGAGACTGGGAGCGTCTCCGAGAGGCGGTGAGAGAGAAGCCAAGCATTCGGAGACACTTGGAAGCCTGTGGGTTGCTCAAGTTCTTCGATTGTCCCTTGATACAGTCACAACAGTTCTTGTTGCAGTATCTTATATCGATGTGGAGCTATGATCTGTAGTGTTTCATCGTCAAAGGGAAGCAATTGAAATTCCCGGTGGTCGAGGATGTCTATTTTCTGATGGGGCTCCCATTCTATGGGATGGCCCTACTTGCTGACCCCCAACTACTGAGAGATGAGAGAGTGGTGGACTTGGTGCGCCGCTACTTCTCAGGAATGAACATGATGTCAGGTTTAGTCATTCGGATTAAGGCACTCGATGATCTCCTTACAAAGTGCATTGCATCCATGGTAGTGAGGATCTATGGATCCTTGGCTACTCAGTGGATCACAAGAGGTCAACTGAGGATCGTGGAGAGGGTCGTGGATGGGGACGATTTTTCCAGGGGGATGATGCTGCATTCCAGGATGATGGGGTATATTCACCAGTGTCCGACCACTGACTATAGTGACTTTCTGTTTGGGTTGATCCTGGTGGCCTGGATTTTGGAAAAGCTGCCCCTTTTGTGCCCTAGGATTTTTCTTACACATTTAGGTCCACGAGAGTCGCGTCTGATGTGATGAGCCCATGCACTGGCACAAAATCAGGGAGGAGAGGGTGGCCACTATTTCATGACCATTGTGACATGTGTGTGGCATCATATGCCACAGCTGATACTACGGTACACAGACAGTGGTATGGACTACTGACACGACCTTGACATGATGCTGCCTCCTAGGGAGGACAAGGAATAGAGAGGTACATTTGTGTATTTATATTTTTTGATTTTGATAACACAACATATGATTATGTATATATTGATGTTGACTCTACCTTTGATATTGCATTGCAAATGTGGGGCCCCAAGTCCATGAGGCAGAGATGGTCGGGGAGCCAACTCGCCAGGGACCAGCACGACTGTCGTGGGTAGGAAATAGGTGCAAGAGAGATGATGTTGGTGCTGGACCAACCCATGAGCTGAGAGTAGGCTAGATGTAGAGACTAGATGATGCTGGTGTTGGACCAGTGCTTGATCCGTAGGCAAAGGCTAAAGAGGGGATGGAGGACCTTCATTGATGGTTCAAGACGGTTCTTTAGGGTGTGTCAGAGGGGATGTGGGCCCATATACAAGATGAGAGGATATTGGAACTGTGTGTGGGTGTCTCGATAGAGTAGAGGATATTGATCCGCCGAGCAGCTATAGTCGGGGTAGCGATGACTAGTCGACTACCCACTAGACCTAGAGGGCCCCTAGCTAGTGGGGAGCCTCCAACTGATANNTGGGGGAACCATGAGTATCGGGTTTTGTATTGGTATAGGCTTGCGAGCCCATTTTTTATAGGTTAGTTGATACCTATTTTGTATAGGGTAGGGGGCACCCAATTTGTACCTATACAGGTGAGGGGACTCACTCACCTATGGGTGATGTATTTTTGTATATTCTAAACATTATGACAATTTTGAGGAGATATATATATGGATACATATCTTGGGCTCATGTACGTATTGATGTGTTTTAATGTTTTTTGGTGAGTTATGATGTCTAATCTATATGTTGTGACAGATGTATTATTCTTATGTATATGTGATGATGTTTTGATGTGATGAATTCCAATATAGCATTGGGTTAGCCATATTATCTACTATTTGATTAAATTGTCTTTGAACATGTGTAAATGTGATTGAATCAAAGTTGCGAGATAAGAGTCTAACTTGCAGGTATTTAGGAAAGAGGCAAGGATCACGAATGTGATATACATTGTTGAGATGCAGGATGACAAGATGGGAATCTAAGATAACGCTAAGGTGAAAAATGTGGTGGTGGCTAGCGTTGATGAGGAGACCAATGAAAACGACCTATTCAACTTGGTTGTTGGTGGCCGAGCCCAAACAGATGCCACTGGAATGGAGAAGCATATGTGAGGGGGTATAGAGGGCACAAGTAGCCGAAGCAAAATTCTGGGTCCAACGGCTGACACCGTCAGCGTAACCGATGTGGTAGGATGATGGAGGATGCATCTGTCAATAACACAGATGGTAGATCATATATGAGGAGTGGTGGCGAAAAAAAAAGACTAAAAACTCTACAAATGTGTACAAAGTAAAATCCTAAGGTAGAATGGCTACGCTCAGGCATAAAACTTCTTTAAGTACAACCTGTTGACAGGTTCTTTGAGAGGGTATCCTTCTAGAGAGGCCAGTATGTATGCCCCCTTAGTGAGGCATTGTTGGACGATGTAGGGTCCATTCCATAAGGACTCAAATTTCCCATGGCCAAGAGTATCATGGGTGATATCGTAGGTTAGGATGAGATTCCCTTCGCTGAATGAGAGAAGGTTGACATGGTGATCGAAGGTGGCTTTGGACCCTTTTTTGGCTACCTCATTGTTCTGTAATGGAGATCGATGATATTCATCCAGAGACTCGAAGGTCACCAAGTGCTGCTCCATTGGAGAAGTGTCAGGTAATAGCTTGATGGCAGTACATAATGTGAAAGTTTCGCACTTGATAGGGAGGGTGGCTTTGATCCCATGGACAAGGTGGAATGGTGTGAAATCGGTGGTAGTTTTGACGGTCGTGCGATAAGCCCATAATGCAAAAAACAACATGTGATTCCAGTTGGTATTATGTTTGTTGACGGTACATTGTAGCATGGTTTTAAGGACTTTGTTGACAACCTAGACCTATCCATTGGACTGAGGGTAGTATGGGGAAAAAAACTCATGGGAGAAGCCTAACTTTGAGGAGAGTTCCGCAAAGATCTCGTTCTCAAATTTTTTATTGTGATAAGACACTAACTGTAGTGGGACTCTGTAACGTCCCTGGCCACCAATAGGTCGGGAAACACCACTAATCAGACACTTCACTTAGCTTTGATACTAATTTGTAACATACCTAGCCATAACGTGCTAGGCTATGCCACACAAAGATTCTTGTGGAAACACCATACACATGCAAGCCACCTAGGCCCGAACATTCTACCTCATAGAAATGAAAATTTTCATGTGCATACATATAAACATAAACATACAACATATTCTGCTAACACACAGATTAATGTAGAAATAATAGTAAGCCTACACATACATCATATACATACATCATATATAGACATTACTCATCAATTATAACACATGTACATATACATAGCATGTAAATGAACATAAAAGTGGTACTTATATTTTAAAAGAAGACCACCAACTGCGTGCAGACCTTCCACAAACCTCCTCTCCATAGACTACATTTCTCATCATTCTTAGCAGTGGGTCACCCCTGAGCTAGGACTAAGATCCACCCAAGGCAAGGGAATCCTAGACAAGGCTGAGGTTACGAGAGACTGGACAGTGAAACTAGAAGTATTCTCCCCAAGAGCCTTCTTACGCCCACTACTCACATAATCTCATTCCCAACATGCCTGTTCCACCCCTGGAATATGCACCTTCAATTTTCCATAGTCTATTGGCTTCTCCACTTCCCTTTCAGGGTCTCGGCAATAGGACGGATCAAGAATTCTCAGAGCTTCGTAGTTGGTGCTGGATTCTCTCTAGGAGAAAATCACTTCCCAACAAGATCTCTCACCTAGAGAGAGCTGCTCATAGGCATGGAAACCTGTCTCTTCAACCACGGCCCTGACAACCCACTTCTTCAACCACGGGCCTGAAAACCCACTTCTTCAACCAACTTCGTCTCAGTTCCAGCATGGTGAGGACAACAACAAGCTCATTAAGGAACAAACGATGGCAACAAGCCACACTCAGTCAAGGAATTGTGTGGGTTGCAACAACCAACCATTATGAAACAACATGGCTCAAACAATTACAGGGTTCCTTGACTTCACAGGATACACACGAGATAACTCCAGTATCCCCACAGGTTCCCAAGGTGCATTCTAGATACATAGGTGATGATGAAGGAGAACTAGTTCAATACATGAATCTCTGGTGAATTCTTGGGAAGGGTGACAGAATTCCAAAGATTCGTAAGGGTCATGAGGAGACTCCAAATTGGTCCTCCACACAAGCATGGGAAGCAATTCCATAATGGGAAGCAAACCTCCTAACAGGCTGTCTTTCCCAGCTATAACTGCATGTGCCCAGGTCGACACATGTCTTCCTATAGCCGCATGTGTTCCACTTCGCACTTGTTCCATTTCCGAGGAACTTAGGACAACACCGTTCATGTCCACCTTAGCCTTTAGGAAATAACAATAATAAAATATTATTTCCTTAGAGGTAAGGCCTCTAGATTAGCCTCTAGGCCTAGACACTTAGCCCCCTCCCTCACCCTACCTAGTGGAGATTAGTCCCCCATAACTCTTTCTTCGTGGTCGATATTACACGCAGAGATGTAATTATATTAAATGTATGAGCATTTACACATATAAAATAGTAGGCTCACTGGCCTTTGCATCTAGGATCTTTGGACTAATCACCACATAAGCCTCCTAGATTGTTATAACTCAGCTAACCAGCCTATCAAATATTTTTACAATTCATAATTACAACTGGCACTCTGCCTGGGGATATTACAATCCCCTCCCCTTATTTTTGCACTGCCCTCAGTGCAACTTGTTTATACATATACAATTCAAAAATTCTTCAAAAAGCTCCAAGCTTTAGCTATTGGAATATTATTATCCACTTGGTGCTCTACTTTTAAGCACCAATTCTGGTGTTCATACTGCAGCTGAAATTCAATTTCTCTATTCCATAGAGTTTCTTCAGGAAATCATTTAGCTCATTGTTCCTGGTTACATGCTTCAATTAAACCTCATTGAAAGAATTGACTGGTTGTAGATCCACAATGTTCCACCCAACTTTATATCTCACTTTTGATAAACTCTTAGCAAGGCTATGGCTCCACATAAATAAACACTCTTCTCCTACACCTATTCATTCAGAAGCAACATTAGAACATACATGCAATACATACATACATACTTGCATACATACACTACATACCTTTTATACATACATACATACATACATACATACATATATATATATATATATATATATATATATATATATATATACGGGGAAATTCTAAGCTAACATTATAACCTATATACAAGATACACAAGATACAATGGGTAAGGAATTGATACTTATCTTTTGATTGAGAAGACCTTCCACACATGAATAAAGAATTGATACTTATCTTTTGATTGAGAAGACCTTCCACCCCTGAGCAGGGCTATGACTCCATCAGGCAATGGATTCCCAAGATAGCCACAGTCCACAATCCATATCAATATGGTCTAGGCCATGGTACCAAATCTCAGCATCACTCCAACCAATGGTCTCTCATTCCCCACATGTCTGTCCCACCCCAGGAGTGTACACCTTCTCTGTCACAAAGTCCATAGGCTGCTACACCTCCCTTTCCTTAGGCTTCAGCAAAAAACCAGATCATGAAGTCTCAGAGCATCGTGGCTCCCAGAGTTCCAACTGCCCTCATATATTTCCAATCATCATCTTCCCCGAGCTACTATTTGTAGTCAACATTCTAACTTTAATCAACATCATCTCATCTGAATCACCCACATGGATTTATCATGAGAGAGCATAAAATAATTCATTTAGGAACTCCAACTTAGTTCAAAAAGGGAATTAGACTTTTCCCCACAACATGACATTCCATTTCATAATTCTTCTGGGTTGTTGCCATATTAGGATTGGAACCTTCCTTGTGGTTTTCCACAAGCACCAAACTGCATACAATTTTCCTGTAAGGTTTCATCTTGCATACTGCCAACAAATTGTTAGTATTTCCTATACATCATAATTCAATTGCAATATGTACAGAACCATATGCAATGAACTTAGAATTGTCTACATCTAGCAATTCAATCATAATTACCAAACAATTTAATAAAATAGAATGACTCATCATTCTATGCATATGTCTGTTTTTAATTAATATCTGTAAGTTCATTACTTGTTTTTCTGAACAAGAAATTTTTTGTATTCAGTATTCATGTGACTACTTGACTTGCAACTTTCCTATTGCAATGTCTAGTGGCTCCATAAATGTCCTCAACTTCATGAGTTAACAACATTTCAGGTTTTAGTAACTATTATTTCCATGCAATAATATATATGCATGTACTTACAAAACACATTCAACAATTTCATTTAGTACACAATTCTATCACTTAGTATGCATGAGTGCAATTCTCAATGCATACTTATTCAGTGCACCTTGCATTGAATTACATAATGCTCTTTATCTCAGTCATGTATCTCACAATCCATAAGTTGTAATTTTGGCCAATGTGTTGACACATTCTCCACACAATTCCTATTGTCTTCCCAATTCATTTGATGCCTTCCTTTTCGACCCGAACACTACAACAAGAATATAATTCTGTGGTGTTCATTAGTGTTAGCAAAAAGGTTGCAGCCCAAGTTTTATTTAAAGGTAGGAAGGCTTTAGTACCTGTGTGGCTCACAACCTTTCCATAGCCATACCTTGCCATATCCAACAATGTCCTGGTCTCATACATGACTAGCTTACTGGCATTCATTCCTATAACAAGTTCTTATCTTTTAATTCTTTGGTTATTACCCCACAACCAGATTAACATGACATTCTCCTATGTTAGTGTGTGCATTCAAAGCTAAGAAGATTTGAATTAATACAAGCCTCCATCCTTTACCACATCTAGTGGTATGCATTCAATAATATAATCATGTGATTTTATAAAATAACTATGGTTGAGGAAATTCTTACCTAAATTCCCTTCAACAATTATGCAATAAGAGTAATAAACTCAGACCTGCATGACTACCATTAATAAATTTTATACTACCTGAATGTCTGATGGCAGTAGAAGCTTTCATGCTTCTTTTATCAAACTTATAACCAACACTTCAACTTTATGTTGCTTCCCTCCTTATGCAACAACATCATCAACAAAACTTGCAAACATGAAATAATTCTTTCCTCTGGCTGACCCAACAAGCCATAACATAGTTGATGCCACAGAAATTGCAACAACTTCTTTCTCCTGATAAAACATTTCCTTGTTGATCCCAAAAGTCTACAATTATTCCCGAATTCCTGGATCTTCTTGTTCTCCCACTGTAATCATTGTACATGATTAGTTATGACTTGAGAACTTTCTAGACAAATCACTCTTGAATTCTTTTACATTTATAGTCCCAAACTAAGCTGATATTAACCTTCATATTTCATTAATTTCCTGGATCCAACTTGTTAGTAACATTTCTTGTCCTAGGCACAAGAGTATTCAAGTCTGCAAGTTGCATAAGAAGCGCCCGAGCCAGCACAAAAAAATATCGTTTCAAGCTTCCAAGCGAGTAAGCGGGCGAAATTATATTGTTGACGGTCCAGATTCATCCATAGGAGCAGATCGACGGTTGCTGGGAAATCGCAGCTAGCGGAGTTGCACTGAGGTTAGCGCAATGGATAGCACAAATATTATGTGCAGGGAAGGATAATAGTCGTCCATCCAGAGGATGCGTGGCGCGAGATCTAGTCACGTCGACGTTTCGGCATTCGGGAGTTCGAAGGGTGAAGGTTCCATGTTGTCCTATATCTCGAAACCCCGAACTCCGAAAGCGCCGAAGGCGCCCAAAGTTGGGCCTGCAGTTGCATGGATCAGTCTCAATCATCCATCTAAAGGGGACATCTAGCGTGCGATTAGGCTCCTCGCCTTTTCACCCATCGCGAATTTGAGGTGAAAGAAGTAGCTCCTTCATAACCCCAAAGCACGAAATGCCAAGAGCGTCCAAGACCTGGGCCCACAATATCACCGAGCGAGTTTAGGACCGTCAGATCTGAGAAGGATGTGTGGTGCCAACTCAAGCCATCTCAGTGTTTCACTCATTGTGATTTTAAGAAGCAAGGATCAGCCCCTTCCTATTCATGAACACCAAAAGCACCTTTGAGAGTAAACATAGGGTCACAGCCCGTGGTCACTTGGGAAAGATAAGAGTTGCACAAGAGGGGCCAAAGGCGTCGAGTTTGTTCACAGAGGGGATCACCGCGATCTCCAAGTGCCATCGGGTTCGACCTCGATCCTGGTCTTCGCTTGGAGTAAATGACGGAAATAAGGGGTGGTTGAAACCTCTCCTCATTCATTAAGTGCAAGGTATGGAGGGTCTGGCAAGCGGTCTACTCGAGGGGGTCCCGTGCACCCATTTTTCCAAAGAAGTCATGTCAAGTTCTTGACTAGCCAGAGGAGGTCTGCACATGCTAGCTCGACACTTAATGGCTCAGCTACTCCCCTTGCAGGAGCCATGCACAGTTAAGGTGGCGTCTGGCAAAGAATACCCGTCCTAATTTGGCTGAAGGGACACCCAACATTGGATGATTGAGCACGTTGATGTTAGGCGAATTTCTCTGAGTATATAAACTCAGTCTTTGTATTTTGTAATCTATCGATGGTTGAGCAAGGCTCACGATTGTAAAGTTTTGATGAAGCGTTGGTCGCTCTGGTTAATGTATAAGGCATTTGAGACCTCTTACTTCATGGATGTCAGCCTCTTTTCCATCTCTTTGTTTACTGTGTTAGAACAACTCGAAATTGGAGGATCCAGTCGAGTTGTAGCTGTTATAGGATGATGTAGGTCGGATCACCATAATAGTTGCATTGTTTCTAATGGGTTCCTATGATTTTCTTAGCATTGAACGACTTGGAATTGGAGGATCCAGTCGAGTCACCCCTCAGCTCCTTGAAGCTTTAGACCAAGAGGATCTTGGCTTCTGAGTTTTTCATCCTCAAGCTTTCGAAGGCCTATTGCCTGAGGTAGTCTTGCTCACCCTTCTCACAAGTCTTCCATCTACCACCCCTTAATCATCTACTGACGGATGTTGGATCAAGACCTCCCTTGCTTTCTACATACCGGGCGTAGTTTCCTGAGTTAAAGCTATATCTTCTCGAGTCTTTATCTATTCGGTCACCCCATTAAACAAATCGTGACATAAAACTGATGGGTGTCGGGCTCTGCTCCTGCAAGAAATCCAGGAGTGACTTTTGACGCTAACAAAACTATCCCAACTTGTATTGGATGAATTAAATTCCAAACAAATTTTTTTTGTAGACTCTAGATTCTTCAACATCCAATTACTCTTTAGGACTGAACTTCTTTATCCCTTTCCCGATAGAATACTTTAGTACTCGAGGTTTTCTTTTACTCTTCTCTTCCCTTTGCCAACTAGCCTCAAAATTGACTTGCCTATGCAATCTCTAGCATATTGTAAGGATGCACATATGCCTCCTTTCCTAGCTGCATAGAATTAACTGAAAGTAATTCTTTCACCTTACCATAATAGCTTCAACTAGTACCTCCAACCGTTTGGGTTGTCACTCATGGCTCTATGTCACTTAAGATGACTTCTTGTTAGGCACCATCTCCTTTGCATTCAAAACCATGCATAGAACCATTTTCTTCTTCATGGTTCCTTATTGATTTCTCTTTAGAAGTCATTTCACTTTTAAATTATTCTTGACTTGATATCTCCATGCTCTTATGGAAATACCTTCACACCTTTGGAGTGCATCAACAATCCTCTACTATTCTAGTTGTCCTTCTTGGAGTGTTGACATGCATTCCTATTAGCTTGATATCTATCTCAGGACTTCTTCCTCCATTATATTAGGATGTTCATGGACTTGACTCCATCCATGAGTTTTTCCTTGTCTACTTTGCATACTTGCCACCACATATTATGTTGATATTAATTTTCAGCATTCCCCTATTACTTGGAACCCTATGATCCAATTCCTTGATGACCAAATTATATTTCCAGTCATGTTCTCTGAGTAATCTTGGATAGTTAACTCCAACTTCTTTCTTGAAGCAATTTGGTTTAGCCCTTCCATGACTGATCATATAGGTACTGGTATTATCTTGATGAATTATTATTTTCTCATGACTTGACCCATCTGATTTTTCAACCTGACTGGAAAAATCAACCTCTGTCATGCCATATTTGATGACCTTCATGCCATGCTTCCACTGCACACTTTGTTAGAAATAATGGAGGTGCTACCTCCAATATGTAGGACTGATTTTTGGAGATGTCACATCTTGTCTCCAAACTCTTCCATATTCCATAAAACCTTCCTTATTCCCATGCTTTGCATCTCCATATGAACTTATGGTTCATGCATTATCATGTATTGCATATGGATTTCTCCACCTAGCATTCACATTTGATGTGAAAATATTATCACCTGGACTATCTTCCCCAAACAATAATTCCATTTGGGGTTTCCATGCTTTTTATCGAACCCAACATCTAATCCAATGACTTCTGAAAAATCTAAGATGTAGAATAAAGAATTTTCCCTTTCCTTCTTCCTTCTTTCTTCTATTTGAAGACATATCTAGCACTTTTTTTGTTTTAATGTAACCATTAAATTTGGAATCCTCTTTCCGAGACCTTCCCAATCATGGCTTCCTTGCTCAATTATGAGCCTTGAGAAGAAAGCTATGATCCCTTAAAACTTGTGCTTCTTCTCCGATGCACTTCTTGTGCAACGATCTATTTTCTCTGAGATAATGGCTCTTAGATCTTTGTTGGACCCTATCATAAAGTTACCAGGTATTCAATACCTCTTCTGATGTAGGTTCAAACTAGACGAAACTCACAGGCTTCCTTCCTAACCCCTTTTCCTTTCTTTAACACATTTTTTGGGCGCTAGCCCCAATTTTCCTTGAGCCCTTAATTCACATGGGACCACGGATGTGGCCCAATGCTAGGTCAATGGGTGCTTACTCAAAACTTCAAGCCTCTAGGCTTCAAAAGTTCCTAACCCAAGTCATTGTAGCTCCCCAGAGTTCTGAATGGGAGAACTCATGGAGTGTAGGGAGTGGATCTACGATCCACTGTTCATCAACAACCAACAACTGAGATGCGATATAACCCTCAGCAAGCGGATATGACTATTGTCATATAGTGGTTAATATTCATGCAAGTATCATCAGCTATGATCATCAACACTCAGATCGATGGCTCGTAATCAATTCCGCACCCCCACTTGCCTTTCTTCCTTTAATGGTGGGGGGTCCCTCCACTGCAAATCATAGCACAATTCTTCCAGAGAGTCTAATCTCCAGACTGTGGCATCTAATGCCATGCGTCCTCTGGGCCCCAGGGTTTCAATGTTTGAACACTAACATGTTGCATCAATCTTTACGACTTTAAAATTGCGGGGCACGCATCGGTGGTTTGGAGTAACCCGTCTTTCGCCCCACAATTCTTCTGACACTGACACGTAACCCCATTGTGAAACAATGGTTTTGATTGCGAGACTACCATGGGGAATTAACTGCCATGCAAATTGGGTCCCCGAAATGCCTCCCGGTCGTCGATATTGGTGTATAGTGTTCAACACCAGTGTAGTCCCACTAACCATGCTCAAATAGAGTGCCCCATGGTGGAATACTAATGGCTGACACATGGTCCAATCAGATGGGTGACATGTGTCATGTTCAAAATGGAATTTCAATATTCCACGGGTTTGAAACCCACTGACATGTGGTGCACAAACCATGTGTCCACGTCAATCCAAGTGATGTCATCACGAATCACTACTTCGGCTCTTCAGGCTTGGGGAGTTCTCTCCCCATCATACACTAATTTTCCCAAATGTCGAAATCCCAAACAAGCCAATCTATTGACACATGTCCCTCTTCACGGATGGTCCAGATTAACTCTGGACTTCAGAGCTTTGGGATTTTTCTCCCTTCATATAGCATCGTGACTTCCACCCTTGGTTGATCCAACAGTTTTGATCCACTTCAGCCCAATCAAACGGTTGATTTATTCTCCCAATATCTATAGTGTAGTTCCACTTTGGTGACTTTGGGTCTTTGGGCCTTCAGCCTCTTCCTCTCTATAACACATAACTTCGTCGAAGGCTTGAATTCTGAAGGACTTCAAATTAAATCTCCTTCACTTTTATCCATATCTGACGGTCGAGAATTTTCCTCCTTCTCCTGAATAAATTCCAATGGCACACATTACTCTGCGTCCCAATACCACATCTGTTGTGGTTTTATAATACTGCTACACCTCCTGAACTTTGTAACATGACCAAGGTAACCTATTGGCACTCAGGAATGTTCTGAGGTTTGAAATTGGTTCTTCTTGACACAATTTCCACCTGAAACCTTGGTTCCAATGACCACTTAACCGGCCCATCTAGGCTCAGTGATTGAAACTTGTCTCTGATACCAATTTGTAACATCCCCGACCACCAACATGCCAGGAAATGCCACTACTCGAACACTTCACTTAGCTCTGATACGAATTTGTAACATACCCAAACATAACTTTCTAGCCTATTCCACACAGAGATTCTTGCGAAAACACCATACACATATAGACCACCTAGGCCCGGACA
Source organism: Picea sitchensis (assembly GCA_010110895.2). Taxonomy (NCBI): domain Eukaryota; kingdom Viridiplantae; phylum Streptophyta; class Pinopsida; order Pinales; family Pinaceae; genus Picea; species Picea sitchensis. Next base: position 8,735 of record SNQJ01S0153508.1, on the reverse strand, counting down.
TGCTACCTCATAGAAATGACAATTTTCATGTGCATATATATAAACATAAACATACAAAATATTCTTCTAACACACATATTAGTGTAGAAATAATAGTAAGCCTACACATACAACATATACAGACATTACTCATCAATTATAACACATGTACATATGCACAACATGTAAATGAACATAAAAGTGGTACTTATCTTTTAATAGAAGACCACCAACTGCATGCATAAATTCCACGAACCTCCTAGCCATAGACCATGTTGCTCATCATTCTTAGCATTGGATCACCCTCGAGATGGGACTAAGCTCCACCCAGGGCAAGGGAATCCTAGACTAGGCTGAGGTTATGGGAGACTGCACAGTGCAACTGGAAGGATTTTCCCCAAGAGCCTTCTTACGCCCACTAATCATGGACTCTCATTCCCCACATGCATGTTCCACCATGGAAATATGCACCTTCACTATTCCACAGTCCATCGCATGCTCCACTTCCCTTTCAGGGTCTCGAAAACAGGTCGAATCAGGAATTCTCAGAGATCTGTAGCTGGTGTTGGACTCTCTCTAGGAGAAAATCACTTCCCAACAAACTCTCTCACCTAGGGATAGCTGCTCATAGGCCTGACAAACTTCCTCTTCAACCAAGGTCCTAAAAACCTGCTTCTTCAACGAGCTTCAACTCAATTCCAGCAAGGTGAGAACAACATCAAGCTCAGTAAAGAACAGACGATGGAAACAAGACACACTCAGTCAAGGAACTAGGTGGGTTGCAACAGCCAACCGTTAATACACAACATGGCTTAGAAAATTATGGGGTGCCCGGACTTCACAGGATACACATGGAATAACTCCAATATCCCCACAGGTTCCCAAGGTGCATGCTAGATACAAAGGTAATGATGAAGGATAAATGGTTCAATACATGAATCCCTAGTGATTTTTTGGGAAGGGTGACAAACTTCCAGAGATTCATAAGGGTCGTGAGGAGACTCCAGAATGGTCCTCCACGCAAGGATGGGAAGAAACTCCAGAATGGGAAGCAAAATCCTAACAGGCTGTATTTCCCAGCTATAACTGCATGCGCACAGTTCGACACCTATCTTCCTACAGCCGCATGCGTTCCACTTTGCACTCGTTCCCTTTCCCAGGAACTTAGGACAACACCGTTCATGTCCACCTTAGCCTTTAGGAAATAATAATAATAAAATATTATTCCCTTAGAGGTAAGTCCTCTAGCTCAGACTCTATGACTAGACACTTAGACCCCTCCCTCACCCTACCTAGTGGAGCTTAGTCCCCCATAACTCTTTCTTCATGGTCGGTCTTACACACAACTATGTAATTGTATTAAATATATGAGCATTTACATATATACAATAGTAGGCTCACTAGACTTTGCATCTAGGCTCTCTGGCCTAATAACCATATAAGCCTCCTATATTATTATAACTTGGCTCACCAGCCTATCAAATATGTTTACAATTCATAATTACAATTGGGGCTTTTCCTGGGGATATTGAAGACTCTAAAATGGGTAATGACGTGGTTGAAGAAAAAATGCACTGGTGTGTTTGCGGTATTGTTGAAAGTGGGCATGGCTTCGGACCATTTGGTAAAGTAAGCGACTACCATGAAAATGTACTTGTGTCCATTACTGGATGGAGGATTGCAAGTCATGAATTCTATGCCCCATTTGCAGAAAGGGTCAACGGTGATGACTGGATGTAGAAGAACGGGTGGCGCTCGTGCTTTTCTTGCATTGAGTTGGCATTTGTCACATCGCTTGACAACATGGATGAATTCATGAAACAACATGGGCCAGAAGTACATTGCTCAAATGATGTTTTGGGCGGTGGACATACCTAAGAGGTGACCAACTAAAGCATTGTTACAGAAATCGTTCAAGACTTTGTCAACTTCGTCAATGGTTAGACATCGACGAAGAATGGTGTTGACCCCACGTTGGTATAAGATGTCTCTGATGAGGAGGTATCAAAGGGCCCGATGGTGAATGAACCGATGATCATCTGAAGAGAGATGAGACCCAAACTTAGTTTTCCAAAGGTAGATGAGAAGGTTTCCATACTAGGGATCATCAGAGGGGATGAATAAGATTTGTTCCTCGGGAAACTCCGTATTGACGGGTGAAGCTTTAGTGTCTCAGGAAAAATTTGTGATGGTGAGGATGAGATATTTCTTTCTTTTGGGAGTTGAGAACTCTAGGTCATATTCCTGAAGGATAACAATCCATCGGGAGAATTTTCCATCGACTAAGCAAGTACTACACGGGGTTGGAATCTGCTATGAATTTGGTAGTTCGAAGCAACATATAGTGTCACAGTTTTTGGACTGTGATGACAACTGCAAGGGTGAGTTTCTCATAATTATTTTATTTGAGGGGTGGTCCTAAAATATTTTTACTGATGTATTAAATGACATGCTTATGCTCATCATATCCTAATTGGATGAGGACTCCTGCTACTGAGACAACTGAGGCTGACAAGTAAAGGATGTAATCTCGATCATAGTCTGGAGGAATAATCAAAGGGGCATTGGATAGGAATGATTTCAAATCATCAAAAGAGGTTTTAACATGTTCATCCCACCAAAATGGGATATCATGATGTTGTAAGTGGAGGAAACTATGTGCGCGAGTGGCGTAATCTAGGACAAAGCTATGTAAGAAGTTAGCTTTTCCTTGTAGGCTCTACAATTGACATAAATTCCTCGGTGGTGGAATTTTCGTGATAGCTTGGACCTTGAGGGGGTCAACCATGATGCCATATTGGGATACAATGAACCCAATAAGGTGTCCGAGGGTGACACAAAATACACACTTGAGGGGTTTCAAGCGAATATTGTACTGGTGACATCGTTGAAAAATGATGCTAAATCGTCTAAATGTTGAGTTTGCTTCTTTGATCAAGTAGTGAGGTCATCTAAATAAGCGAGGATGATGCGAGAAAGATCATGGAAAACCTAAGTCATGGCCCATTAAAATGTAGCACCTGTGTTCTTGAGTCCAAAAGGCATGATACAATAAGCAAAAGTACCCCATGGGGTAGTAAAAGTGGTTTTATATTGATCTGCTGGATGGATTTGGATTTGATTGTAACCAGAGAACCCATCCATGAAGGACAAAGCCTCGTGGTTGACACAATCATCGATAATTTAGTCGATGAAAAGGGTTGGTAAGTTGTCTTTGGGACAAGAATGGTTGAGATCGTGAAAGTCCGTGTAGACGCAAATATTGCCCTATTTTTTGTTAACGGGGACGGGTTTGGAAACCCATGAGGTATACACAATGGGGTAAATGAACCCAGCAGTGCGTATCTTGTCAAATTTGGATTTGATAGCCACAACTTTGGATGGGTGAAGGGGGCACTTCTTTTGATGAACTGGGGTGAAATCTGGCCATGTGTTAATGCGATGTTTGACTATAGAAGGATTGAGTCTGCGCTTCTCCGTATATGATCAAGAAAAAATATCTCGATATTCCTAGAAGAGAGATTTGTAAGCTGTGAGTTATTCAGGGGAGCATGCGACACCAATGGTGATTTCTTCTACGATTCCCTCTTTCATGGAAATGTTGATTTTGACAGTGGGGGATATATTGGCCATATTTCCTTCTTCAAAATCATCTGGGGTAGGGATAGGGTTGTTGAACCAGTATACATGTCCTGAAGGAATAAAATACTTGGTTTTGATTGCATATATGGACGCTTGGCTAGGAGGGTGAAAGGCCTCCTATGAGAGGAAAAGAGCTTGGTGATGGAGCACATTCCATGGGAAATCAGGGGTAGTGAGTTCCTCCAAGATATCCTCATCGCAGTGGAAAATACGAGAATATAGGGGATCCGAGGAGGTTTAAGGGGGGGTTATCAAAGTGTAATTGTCCTCAAGTGGCGAGGATGTAGAGGGGATATCACATACAGGGTGTGATGGATCTCTTGAAATAAACCAAATGTCCAGACACTACGGGTGATAAACTATGGTAGGGGGCAATATTTCCTGTGGGAAATGAACCGGAGAATTGGGAGGATTTGGGGGAATATCCTCAGAAAGTTGATCTGTGAACCATGGAGGGGTAGGAAGTGACTCAGGTTGATAAAATTGACAATATCTAGATATTGTAGTACGAGTGGTGAGGTGATCATATGTGGATGAACAGGGGTCGAATGACATCCTTATTATGCAATAATCAAAGAACATCGATATGTAAAGTGAGAAAGTGTGTCACGGAGAGTGCAAGGGCATCTCATCTTCTCAGGGACTAAAGAAGAGACATAATGAATGTGAGTGACGTGAGCACCAGTAAGGGGTAGTGGAGAGGGATATTGCTGAAAGGTTTGGCATACTGCAGCTAGTGTCTAGCGAAATTGAGGTAGAGTTGGGCAATGATGAGTGTAGTTTCCATATTCTAAACAGATGGAACAAGAGAATTTGGTTCACATCCCTTTACTTCCTGTAGTGGGGGACGTTGTAGTAGTACTAGATGTACTTTGTGAAGCGGTGAGAAATGTGGTTTCTCAACGAAGTTGGATCAGATTGCGTAATTCCATAAGAGTGGGACGTCTATTGGTGTGGTGTCCCTCTTTTTCACATAGTGCAGAAGGAGGTTGAACACAGGGAGGAAGTGGAGTCGTGGGATATTTCTTCTTCCATCTGCCCCCAACAATGGCAGTGGTGTCAATAGTTTGGGGTGAGGGTGGTGCGGTCAGAGCCTATACTGAAATTTACATCAAGATTCCCTCTGGTTGAGGAGGGAGAGATGGCTGAGGAACCATGGCAGCTGGGTGAATATATTGTATAGGGATAGCTAGCACCATGTTTGGAAGGGTAAGGGTCGTAACTACCTGAAATGCTTGAACTCTCGGTCGGGGGTAGAAGAACAAAATTTAAGTAATGGCTTGAGGGATTGTCTCCCAAACTAGGATTTTCCCCTGGAGGGGGGGGGAATTATGGATAAGTGGTTCAGTAGGGTTCTCAAGGGATTCTTGAGGTAATAGTTCTTCAACTAGTGGAACGTCAGGGTGAGGAGAGGCCTTGGTGGGAGGAATAATGTCTCCTCTATATGTTCCTTTAAAAGATACTACACACACTTGTGTTGAAGGGTGTAGGAGAGGTGGTGCTCCATGATATGCCCCCAACAAAGATGGGTCTTTGAAAATTCCAGGACCCATGTCAATGAGTGAATAAGCATATGATCTAGTGCGGACAAGCGGAAGAATGTTATCGATGTTGGTTGAGTGGTTAGTCTCATAATGTGTAATTTGGTCAATGGTGATGATTTTCCCATTGTGGGGGAAAATCATCGTTCAAAACATAGAAGAGGCTGCTGCATTCATAGAGTACATGTAGCTACTTCTGAAAAATATGTTGTAATCAAGTGGGGCATCGATAAATTCAATGTTGATGAGGATGGTTTTTCCCCAAAGTTCGACGGGGACATTTTGGAAGATCCCTTGAGGGGAGGATGGTTGACCATCGTAGGCTCGCAAGGTGATGGCAGATGGTACTAGCTCATGGGAGCCAAGTTTATTCCATATAGTTTTGGACATGATGCATGTGGATGCACCTTCATCGATGATACACCGTTGAAATGTGATGTTCTAAATTTTTACTGGTATATTGAAAGATACCAGAGTGGGGAGGCGTGGTTCTCCACTATCTAGATCGAATGTGATGAGTCTAGTATCAGCTGGTTCGGATGCCCCTAAGGTAGAAAGCAAGGATTTTCGCTGATTTGGACAAGTTTGGAGGACCTCCAATACAGACATGGCTGGAGGAGACTGAGCTAAGTCATTGACCAGACTGTAATTATGGGCTACCTAGCATGAGGTTTATTGACATTATGTTGTAATGGAACGCGAGGTATGCAAATGTTTGGTTCCACGTTAGGGCATGGAATCATCAAGGGTTGTCTTGCTAGAGATGGAGCCTCTTTCGAGGTGGTTTGAGTAGATTCAGATGGGGTGTTGTATTGATGACCATGTGTTTGCAAAAGAATTTATTCTTCGTTGGTGAGGAGGATATTGCAATCAGCCAGATTTCTAGGGTGGATGGGCCTTGGGTTTTGATACTACCCCATTTGTGGTGTAGGGTGTACCTCCTATTGGGTATTCATCACACCTTGTTTTGGAATAGGGTTTTGCAACACGACCGGGTTGGTCATTGCAAGTACTATTGTGGGTCCTGCTGAGGGGTAGGCAATGGTGGAGGACATGGCACACTCATGGATTCTTTCATTCATTTGAAGTCAACAATTTGGGGACAATGGTGAGTATAATGTCCATACTCACCGCAAATATCCCAAGGGAAGTTCGTCCTAATATTGTTGTTATTTTTTCCTTTGCATTTGTTGTTATTGTCCCCTTAAGTGTTCTAGTTTCCTTGATTTTGGTTGCCCCCAATGGGATGGTTTTGTTGGGGGTTATTTCCTCCTAGTCTTGGGTTATTATTGTTTCATTTTTTTCCTTTATTTTTGGCATTATTCGACTGATGGGACAGATTTTTTGTATTCAATTATTCAAAAGTATGAAGTTGTTGAATGCGAGAGGACTGAACAAAGTTAATGCCGACCTGTGGTTTTCCATGTGGAGGACCAGGAAATGGAATGTATAGATTGTTTTGTGAAAATGATCCATAGGGCGCGTAGGAAGGTGAAGCGCCTTCACTAGTGACCTGGTTATATGCTGACGTAGAAGGTGACCCTAAACTTGGCTGGGCAGCCAGACGCATCATGGGTGCTAGTGGGGGTCCCCCTATTGGTGGAGGTGGAGTAAGAGGGTATGGTTGTTGGTAAATGGGAGGAGGGTAATAAGATGGCCCTCTATATGATTGTGGATATTTAGGTACACCATACATAGGTGGCGGTTGGCTGTAAGGGTTGTGGTGTGTTGTTGTACCAATCAACCCATCTGCAGCATGGGACATCCCAAGTTTGTCTTGGAAAAATGGTATGGGTTTGGGTGCATCAGGTAATACTGTGTATAAGTAACCTGACTGAGCATAGATAAGGTCAAATTGTTGGGCCTTGTTGATGGATTTCTCTTTTGACTAAGGAAAAGTGGATGCTATATCTTTGGAAAGTATAGAGACGAGTGATTTAAGGAACCAATCGTGGCGTTGTTCTTTGGTGGTTTCTTCTTTACACAAACTACGTTGTTGACGCCATTCGTGGATGTGGTTGGAAATATGCATAGCTGAGGTTTTTTTTCACTCGGAGAGCAGTTCTAAACTAGTTTCATGATGAACTGGTAGTTGAAAAAAGGTCAAAAATTCTTTGGCCAAGGACTTAAAAGTCACATGGGACCCTGATTTTGCGTCCACATACCATTTGGTTGATGGACCAGTGAGTATTCTTTGAAATAAACTTAAACAGATGGAATCATCCATGATGTTGTTTGAAGAGCACCATAAGTGGAAGTTCATGACATGGTTGGCGGGGTCTTCCCCTGGTTTTCTTTCAAATTTTGGAATATTTGAAGGTAGTTTGGTAGGCATATTGGGCCATATGGGGTCATGTAAAATGGGATCATTCATGAGTTTGGTTAGATTGGGAATGTTTAGAGATGCCAAGTATGGCATAAGGGGATTTGGTGGAGGATTAGTTCCAACCATTGTGTGAGTAGGTAGTGGAATTCACCCGTGAAAGGGATTTGGTGGGGTTGTACTTCTCCCATGAGAAGAAGTTTTCCCCCCACCTCCTTGTGAAGGAGATCTAGTAGATGCATTTCCTTGGGTATTGGACCCAAGAAAAGTTGAACCAAGTAAAGATGATCCCAAAATAGTATCACTCACGGGGGTGTGAGATGGTTGAGCCGGTGAGTTGGAAAGAATATAGACTCCTCCTAGAATAGGAGGGATATTTTTCAAGCATCTGGAACGACAGGGATTCTGTGGGTCCCCTATGGCATCCGAATAACAAAGTGAATGTGTGAAAATGGTGATGAGAGCAATAGATGAACAAGAGATTTGTATAATTTGAACCTTCACAAGATAATACGACTCAAAATTTCATGTAATCAAATGAGAATCATACATAAATCAACTGTAAATAAGAAAACATGTGGTTAGGTGGATTTTGTCCGTGTGGGGGAACAAATAAAATAAAATTATCATGTCCTAAAAGATGTATCATCCTTCCTCTCAAATAGAACTAGAACTTCCAAGAGCACTCAACAGTGGGGTCTGAAGCCATCATAAGAGGAACTAGTGAAGGTTGAAATAATCAGTTATAATGAGGGGTAGAGGGTGCATATCCCGAAAGAGCTAGCTATATTTCCCAATAGCCACAAAAAATATGATCAAGGTGCAATTGTAGCCCACAATTTCCACCTGGGTAGATGTCCTAAATTTTGGTCACTAGGTACCTCATTCAAAGTGCAACATTTAGATTTTTGGCCTTAGAAATGGGTCACGGGCTGGGTCCCTTCCAAGAGTTTGGTGACTCAAGGGGGGATGCACAAAACGACCAGACCTCGGCCTTCGAGCATTCATGGGTATATCCCTTCATTATGGTGTAGGAACACTAGACTTGGAGTATTTTGAAAGTTCCCTATGTTGATTAAGGTTGGTTGTCATTGATGTCAACCCTTTAAGAAAGCCCTGTAGCAAAAAGGTTTGGGTTATGGACCCAATATTGTTTGATGTAAATATGAATCATTATTGTTTTTTCATGGTTGATAAGAAGTAAATATGGATGAACTCCAAAGTGGTCCCCTTATGGTGAAATCCCTCAC
>SNQJ01S0153507.1:9785-27554 GCA_010110895.2 Picea sitchensis | reverse complement strand
GCATTCTCGCACCCTGCCTATATAGAAACCTGCGAACTTCCTTTTTAACAGGGTTTTTACAAGGGAAAATGAAACTTCTTTTCTCAGGAAAAGTTCTTCTCCCTTCTCTCTTCAGGAACTCAGGCCACTGACCCCTCTGAAGGCAACATATAGGTTTACATCATTAACGGTCATAGGGATGACGAAAATAATGTGTAACAACCAGCTCGATTGAGAAACACACCTATGGAAGGAATGAGAGTCTCAGTGTAGTATTCGATAACTAAGGATTGTGAAGGAGTTGTGTCAACATTAAACATATTTATGAACATGAAAAATTGTTGATTGAAATCCTTCACTTTTTCCCTTTTATCCATTTTATTGTCTCCTAACTCCTTATACAAGGATGTGGTTGTTTTTCATTCACTAAATTTTTTGATAAAGACCTTCTCAAAGTCTTCCCAACAGGTTATGGAAATAGGTAGCAGACTGAAATACCAAGTATATTGATGCAGGAGCATCCCTCACGTCAAGCGAGCCAGCGTGGAAGCGGAAGACAGCTGGAAGGCGTCCAACACAATTTTTTGAAAAAAACATCTTGAAACTATTGCGTGAACATTAATGAGGAAATTTAATGAAGTGCACTTGGTAGAATGTAATCAGACCTTGAGCGCCCCGCTCTCGTCTGAAGTAGATGGAGGCATTTACAGTAGTAAATGTAAGTAGGTAGAATTGAATTCATAGATTGGAAAGTTTTAGAAAGAAGGAGGGAAAAAATATATAGACACCCTCATTGTACATTGTAGAATATGCATGATTATTGAAGCAGGAAGAGCATAGGAGAATAGCAGAGAGTTGTAGAAGAACATCCATGTATAGATCTTGAATTAATAGAAGAAGTTGATTCAAATCCATGGTTTTGTGTATGTTCTCTGTGTGGTGATGTTAAATGATGTGCTCATGAGTGTTTGTTTTCCTGTTATGCATTTGCTTTATTGTTGTGTATGAGATTTCATGTTTGAGTTTGAAATCTGAGGGGAAGAAGAAATGAGTTTCAATTGTTTCTCTATATGAGTAAGGATTCCTGCAAGGAGTGTAGTCGAAAATGTCCGCAAGGAGTGCGTTGACGGAGGCTCAGGTAGTTTAACTCTTGTTCTCGTTCACCCATAAGTGAAATTGGGTTACTGGAGTCGTGCCAGGGGTGTGCAGGTTAAGGAGAGTCTCAGTTGTGAATCTGAGCGAAGTATTGAAGGACTTCTTCTGCAGGTGTGCGCAGGGTCGAAGAAACCCAAACACTTGAAGTGTTTGCAGGTTGCCGCAGGGAAGGCATGCAAAGGGTTCTTTTTCTAAAAGACCGAGAAGTTGGAGAAAGCTCAAGAGGGATAAAACCTTTAGAACCTAAGGAAGGATTTTGCAGGGAGTTCATGTTGTGGGGAATCTAAATCCAGTGTTGCAGGGTTTCATGCAGGAGTACGAGAGAGTGCAAGGGAACACTTGGTCATTTGTTTCAAGAAATCCTTAAGGAGAAGAAATTGACGGTCAGGATCTCGTGGAGGGGATTCGTGAAAAAATCCGCCAGCCATCAGATCCACCATAGTAACAGGGAGGTTACGGCCACACCAGGAGGTTAAGTTCGGGAAGGATCGTGATTCATAGGATCGTTATTGGGTTACCCGTCAGTCGTTCGATCAGGCAGAAGTTGCACTGGGGTTAAGTCCTAGTGAGAAGAGGCAAGTCCTGGAGAGGCATCGGGATATCAAGGCATCGAGGTTTCAGAATCCAAGAAACTCGAGACCTTTCAAGCCTCTAAACCCCGAGAGGAAGTCCTAGCCATGGATCTCAGGGCGGACACGCGTCAGAAGATCAGAGAGGAGTCAGGATTCGACATTTCGGGAATCCCGGGAACAAAGAAATCGTAACATCAGGAATCACGATCTCACGATATCTGAAAAGGCGACGAGGGGATAGTGACATGGAATAGTCAACCCTCATGTGCATCGGGAATCGGCATTTTGTGAATCTTGGGAATCATAGCAGCAGGAATCGTGAAACTCCGAAACGCAATTTCCCGACAGGCTAACAGTGTGGGGCCACAGTGGAATTAGTGGAGAATAGGTGGCGCACCGTACCGGGGTTCGGGAAAAGGTAAGTCCAGAAAAATTTGGTATTAGGATTCGCGATCCCGCGAAGTCTGAGGTCCCAACAAGGAAGTCGTCTATCAGCGTTTGGGCCATTGGGATATCGGGGATCCTCGTGAAAAGTTGTTTGTGCATTTGGAATCGCGAACCGTGAAACTCCGATGAGGAATATGACTATGGTCATATAAGGAGCGGTCGCGTGGAAAAAAGGCTTAGCCCGGGAGGCTAAGGTAGCAGGGGAGTGTATCGGTGTATCAGGGATCGGGGTTCAGTGAGGTAAGTTATTTTGGACATCGCAATTGTCAAAGTCCCGATAGGCGGAATCCCGATAGTAAGTAAAAGGTTAGCGTTGACTCACGTCGGAGTTCAGAGAATCGCTAGGCACGAACGCGTGACCACAGGACTTGCGAAATCGTGAAGTCCGATTTCCCGATCGTTAAGGGGGATCTGTTGGAGAATTGTTGTGGGTGTGGAAAATTCCCGATAGGGAATTAGAGGAGCTTTTCAGTTCTTCGGGCCAAGGAAGGAGGAGGTCATGTGAGCGGATGTGCCTGGGTGGCGCGACTGCGTCAAGTGGTATCAGAGCCAGAAAATTTCTTTGCTTTCTGTAGCAGAGAAGAAGGAAATTCACCATGCTGCCAAGGAGACAGGATAGACAGTCACCCAATCCAGAGGAAAGAGAAAACCCGAGGAGAAGGGGTAGGCAAGTGTAGAATCCATAAATGGAAAGAGAGATACGTGATCTACGAGCTAGAATCGAAGATATGGAGACAGCGCAAAGACGCACAACCAGTGAGAGGGATCTTAACGATTCAGAGGGTGAAATTGAAGTTGAACATGGGGAATAAGTTGCAGCCGAGGATGCAGCCAATGAACGTCTAATCAAATCTATTGCACAGATGGGTTCAAAAACGAAGATGGACATTCCAGTTTATGAGGGGAATCTGGATGCGGAAGAGCTTCTAGATTGGATTAGAGATCTGGATACATAATTCGATTATGAAGATGTAGAAGAGGATAAGAAAGGCAGGCATGCTGTCACGAGATTGAAGGGACACACAACATTATGGTGGGATGAGATACAAGCAGATAGACGTTGCAAGGGAAAGCAGAATATTAAAAGTTGGGATCGAATGATTGCAAAGATGAAGGCAAAGTTCATCCCCAGAGACTATCAAATCACTCTGTTCAGGAGGATGCAGAACCTGAGACAGAAGCTGATGACAGTAAAATAATACACGGAGGAATTCTATCGACTGAACATCAGGGCAGGCCATCGGGAGAGCGATGATGAAAAAGTTGCCAGGTATATGAATGGCCTGAGATACGATATCCAGGACGAGATGAGTATGGAAACCATCCGAACGGTGGAGGATGCCTATCAAATGGATTTCAAAGATGAAGAGAAGTTGAGCTGTAAGCAAGGTTAGTGAGGCCAAGGCAGGAGTCAGCCCAAAGGCAAATCGGTTTCCCAAGATAATTACCAGAAGCCCAGGGACAACTGGAAAAATCCTCAGACTAGAACCGAGAGAGGTGGAAGTTCATAGCGAGGTTAGCATGTTGAACAGAGAGGGAAGCATACAGAGCAGAGTGGAGGATACACTGATAATAACATGTTTCCTCGTACCAGAGGTAGAGGAAGAGGAAGAGGTGGAGTAATCACATGCTTCACATGTGGAAAAAATAGGCACAAGTCATTCGATTGTCCAGATAAGAAGAAGGATGGAGGATAAGCTCACATCACCGAGGCACAGAGGCGATATGTTGAGACAGAGGATGCAGAAGGCAGAAGGTCATTAATGATGCGTAAGGTTCTCTTAACACCCGAGAAGGAGGTGGAGGACTCAGCTCAAAGAAACAAACTTTTCAGAACTGCTTGCAAAACCAAGGACAGGGTATGCAAGGTTATCGTGGATAGCGGTAGCATAGATAATCTCGTTTCAACCGAGATGGTAGAGAAGCTGGAGCTGGAAACGACTGATCACCCGAGTCCATACAAAGTTTCATGGCTACAGAAGGGACATCAGGTAAATGTCACTAAACAGTGTTTAGTTGAATTCAAAATAGGAGGGTATAATGATAAAATACTCTGTGATGTTATTTCTATGGATGTCTGTCATTTATTGCTGGGCAGACCATGGCAATATGACAGGAACGTAATTCATGATGGGAATATGAATACGTATACTCTAGAGAAGAATGGGAGGACACACATGTTGCTTCCAATAAAAGATAAGGAGGTAAAACCAGAAGGGAGAAATACTGTACTTCTCATGAGTGGGAAGGAGATTCTTACGGAGGTGAAGAAGAAAGAAGATCCACAATTCTTTGTGATCATGAAAGCAAGGATTGTTTTGACTAGCACAAGAGTGGACGATTTTCCAGAAGAAGTTCAGGAACTGTTGGAAGAGTTCGCTGATATAGTAGTGGATGAATTACCTCGTTCGTTGCCACCGATGAGGAGTGTGAGTCATCATATAGACCTCATACCAGGAGCTAGTTTTCCGAATAAAGTTGCGTACAGGTTGACGCCGCAAGAAAATGAAGAGGTCAAGAAGCAGGTCCAGGAGCTGCTAGACAAAGGATTGGTCAGGGAAATCTTGAGTCTGTGTGTCGTTCCAACGGTACTCAGTCCAAAAAAAGATGGAGGTTGGAGAATGTGTACCAACTCAAGGTCCATCAACAAGATAACCATCAGGTACCAGTTTCCATTGCTGCGGATGGACGATTTAATGGATTTCTTGAGTGGAGCAAAATACTTTTCAAAGGTTGATCTGAAAAGCGGATATCACCAGATTTGCACGAGGGAAGTCGATGAGTGGAAGACGGCCTTAAAAACCAACGAAGGTTTGTATGAATGGCTTGTCGTTTCGTTTGGCTTGAAAAATGCGCCAAGTACCTTTATGAGTTTAATGAATGAAGTCCTGAGGGAATTCATCGGGAAGTTTTTCATTGTGTATCTGGATGACATATTAATTTTCAGCAAAACAAAGGCAGAACATCTAAATCATTTGTCCATTGTGATGAAGAGATTACATCAAGAGAAGTTGTTGATTAACATGAGGAAATCTTCATTTATGAAGAAAGAAATCATTTACTTGGGATTTATTATATCTTCGAATGAATTGAAGATGGATCCAGATAAGGTGGAGGTAATTAAAAATTGGCCATCACCGAGAAATATTTTTGAGGTGAGGAGTTTTCATGGACTGGCTAGTTTCTACTGGAAGTTCATCAGAAATTTCAGTGGGATTAGCGCAGCGATGATGGATAAAGTGAAGAAAATACATAAATCTTTTCACTGGACTGAAGAGGCGGAGAAAAGTTTCAAATTTTTGAAACGGAAGATCACAGAACAACCGGTTCTGGTGTTTCCGGATTTCCAAAGACGTTTCAAGTAAAATGTGACGCAAGCGGGTTTGCCATAGGAGCGGTCTTGAGTCAGGAGGACATACCGATTGCATATTTCAGCGAGAAGTTGAATGAGGAAAAAGAAAAGTAATCCACGTATGATAAGGAATTCTATGCCATCATACAGGCATTGAAAAAATGGAGGCACTATTTGGTTCCAAAGGAATTTGTTTTATATAGTGATAACCATGCATTACAATTTGTGAATCAACAGGAGAAGTTGAATCAGAGGCATGTTAAGTGGGTCGAATACATGAAAAATTTCACTTTTGTAATTAAGCATATTTCGGGTACTGCTAACAAAGTGGATGATGCTTTGAGCAGGAAATGTTTGTTGATGCAGGAGTTCAAAGTCAGGACGTTAGGCTTTGATGATCTCAGGGACATGTATGCAGATGATCCAGATTTTAAGAAAGCGTATGAAGAAGCTGAGAACCCGGTTCTCAGAGATAGAAGCCATTGGATAGAGTACATGATCCAAGAAGGATTGTTGTTCAAGGGAAATCAATTGTGTATTCCAAATTGCTCCATGAGGGAGAATCTGCTGAAGGAAAAACACAGCGGAGGATTGGCCGGACACTTCGGTCATGATAAGACATTCACAAAGCTGAGCGAGTCATACTTTTGGCCGGGGATGTGGTCAGAGGTCAAGCGGTTTGTAAACAGATGCATAATTTGTCAGCATTCAAAGGGAAGAAAGAAAAATGCAAGATTCTATCAACCATTGCCCATACCTGAGAGGCCGTGGGATGAAATCAGCATGGATTTCGTATTGGGATTGCCAAGGACGCAAAGAGGATTTGATTCAGTCTTTGTGGTAGTGGATAGGTTTTCCAAGATGGCACATTTTATCCCATGCCAGAAAACCGGTGATGCGACTCACATCGCAAATCTGTTTTTCAAAGAGGTCGTTCGACTTCACGGCTTACCCAGAAGTATAGTTTCAGACAGAGATACAAAGTTTGTGGGACATTTTTGGAGGACATTATGGAAGAAGTTGGGGACTAACTTGTTGTTTAGTTCAGCTTATGATCCTCAGACGGATGGGCAAACAAAAGTGGTGAACATAAGTCTGGGAGACTTGCTAAGAAGCTTGGTGACAGAGCACCACAGCCAGTGGGATAATACATTGCCGCAGGCAGAGTTCGCATATAATGACTCAGTGAACAGGAGCACAGGCCAAATTCCATTTCAGATTGTATATGGCATGCAGTCGTGAGGAGTTTCTGAATTAAGGGATTCGGAACAAACTACGACTAGGAGCGCAAGTGTCGAAGAATTCGCAGAGGCGATGAAAGAACTTCACAGCCAGGTGAAGCAGAGACTGCTAGATTCAAGTCACGAATATAAGCACAGAGCCGACCAGTGGAAGAGACAACTTCAGTTCGAGGTTGGTGAATTAGTTCTGGCACAATTGAGGAAAGAAAGTTTCCCGAGGGGAACATACAATAAATTGAAAATGAAGAAAATCGGGCCATGTAAGGTCTTGAAGAAATTGGGGGGAAATGCTTATGAGATCGAGTTACCGGATGGAATCGGGATATCTCCGATATTCAATGTCGCAGATTTATATCCATATAAAGATGAGGAAATAGGAACAGAAGGTGAATATCCAAAGGTTCAGTGGCATAAGCATATGCCGATTTCAGGGAAGCCACAGATGGAGAACATATTGGACAAGAGAGTTAGTAAGAAGACCAGGAGGAAAGAATACTATGAGTATCTGGTCAAATGGAAGGGCCATCCAGTGGAAGATGTCAGCTGGGAGAATGAAGCAGAGATACATAAGCATGGATATACCATGCAGGAGCTCATGGACACGAGCCCATGAAAATTTTCAAGCGAGGGAGTATGATGCAGGAGCATCCCTCACGTCAAGCGAGCCAGCGCGAAAGCGTAAGACAACTGGAAGGCGTCCAGCACAAATTTTTGAAAAAAACACCTTGAAACTGTTGCGCGAACATTAATGAGGAAATTTAATGAAGCGCACTTGGTAGAATGTAATCAAACCTTGAGCGCCCCACTCTCATCTGAAGTAGATGGAGGCATTTATAGTAGTAAATGTAAGTAGGTAGAATTGAATTCATAGATTGGACAGTTTTAGAAAGAAGGAGGGAAAACGGATATAGACACCCTCATTGTACATTGTAGAATATGCATGATTATTGAAGCAGGAAGGGCATAGGAGAATAGCAGAGAGTTGTAGAAGAACATCCATGTATAGATCTTGAATTAATAGAAGAAGTTGATTCAAATCCATGGTTTTGTGTCTGTTCTCTGTGTGGTGATGTTAAATGATGTGCTCATGAGTGTTTGTTTTCCTGCTATGCATTTTCTTTATTGCTGTGTATGAGATTTCATGTTTGAGTTTGAAATATGAGGGGAAGAAGAAATGAGTTTCAATTGTTTCTCTATCTGAGTAAGGATTCCTGCAAGGAGTGCAGTCGAAAACGTCCGCAAGGAGTGCGTTGACGGAGGCTCAGGTAGTTTAACTCTTGTTCTCGTTCACCCAGAAGTGAAATTGGGTTACTGGAGCTGTGCTAGGGGTGTGCAGGTTAAGGAGAATCTCAGTTGTGAATCTGAGCGAAGTATTGAAGGACTGCTGCTGCAGGTGTGCGCAGGGTCGAAGAAACCAAAACACTTGAAGTGTTTGCAGGTTGCCACAGGGAAGGCGTGCAAAGGGTTCTTTTTCTAAAAGACCAAGAAGTTGGAGAAAGCTCAAGAGGGATAAAACCTTCAGAACCTAAGGAAGGATTGCACAGGGATTTCGTGCCATGGGGCATCTAAATCCATTGTTGCAGGGTTGCACGCAAGAGTACGAGAGAGCACAGAGGAACACTTGGTCATTTTTTTCAAGAAATCCTCAAGGAGAAGAAATTGACGGTCAGGATCTCGTGGAGGGGATTCGTGAAAAAATCTGCCAGTCGTTAGATCCACTAGAGTAACAAGGAGGTTATGGCCACACCAGGAGGTTAAGATCGGGAAGGATCGTGAGCCGTAGGATCGTTATTGGGTTACCCGTCAGCCGTTCGATCAGGCAGAAATTGCACTGGGTTTAAGTCCTAGTGAGTAGAGGCAAGTCCTGGAGAGGCATCCGGATATCGAGGCATCGGGGTTTCAGAAGCCAAGAAACTCAAGACATTTCAAGCCTTGAAACCCCGAGAGGAAGTCCTAGCCGTGAATCTCAGGGTGGACATGCGTCAGAAGATTAGAGAGGAGTCAGGGTTCGGCATTTCGGGAATCCCAGGGACAAAGAAATCGTTACATCAGGAATCGCAATCTTGCGATATCTAAAAAGGCGACGAGGGGATAGTGACATGGAATAGTCAACCCTCACATGCATCGAGAATCGACGTTTTGTGATTCTTGGGAATCATAGCAACAGGAATCGCGAAACTCCGAAACGCGATTACCCGACAGGCTAACAGTGTGGGGCCACAGTGGAATTAGTGGAGAACAGGTGGCGCACCGTACCGGGGTTCGGGAAAAGGTAAGTCTAGAAAAGTTTGGTATTAGGATTCGCGATCCCGCGAAGTCTGAGGTCCCGACAAGTAAGTCGTCTATCGGCGTTTGGGCCATCGAGATATCGGGGATCCTGGTGACAAGTTGTTTGTGCATTTGGAATCGCGAACCGTGAAACTCCGATGAGAAATATGACTATGGTCATATAAGGAGCGGTCGCCTGGACAAAAGGCTTAGCCCGGGAGGCTAAGGCAGCAGGGGAGTGTATCGGTGTATCGGGGATCGGGGTTCAGTGAGGCAAGTTATTTTGGACATCGCAATTGCCGAAGTCCCAATAGGCGGAATCCCGATATTAAGTAAAAGGTCAAAGTTGACTCGTGTCGGATTTCGAAGAATCACGAAGCATGAACGCGTGACCACAGGACTCGCGAAATCACGAAGTTCGATTTCTCGATCGTTAAGGGGGATCTATTGGAGAATTGTTGTGGGTGTGGAAAATTCCCGATAGGGAATTAGAGGAGATTTTCACTTCTTCGGGCCAAGGAAGGAGGATGTCCTGTGAGCGGACGTACCTGGGTGGCACGACTGCGTCATATATGCTCTGCCAGAGAAGGTGTAAGGAAACAACCTAAAGATCACATCTTCATGTTGGACATTTAGAATTTTTTATGTGATCCTCTAGTGAGCCATGTCTATCCGGATCAAACTTGGGAATGACCTTGTCATATTTCCTAGGAATTTCATGTAAGGTTCCCACTAAATTTAAAGCACCTTCAGACATMCAAGGTGGGATCACTACCCTTTTATCTCAACGTTCACCCATGATATGTTCGAGGTTGATTTTAGGTTTTTCACCGTCAAGTTTATCTTCAGATTCAAGAAGGATATGGGGAAATTGGCTCAAGGGTATTGGCACTTCTGGTAACATAGTTTTAATGAGGTCTTCTATGTAGTCAAAAAAAATATTGGGATGGCTATTTGGTCATCTTACATGGGTATCTCTCCTCCTCGGGAGATCTGAAGTTGTAGCTAGCTTACCAAGTAATTTTGTGTAAGCATGGGTGATACAGTGAGTTTTAGTGAACCCTTCTTGTGGTACATGAAACTAAGGTTCTGTATGAGTTTCAGGACTACCTGTGGCACTTTCGAAATTAGGGTTTGTATCTTCAAAGGTTGTCTATTGTTCAAGATTACTATGTGGGAAAATTATTAGAATAGGGTTTCTTTTAGAGGACTGACCATTATTATGTATAGTGTTTATGTAAGCCATACAATTGGCCCTCCTTCTAGAGCCAATTCTTTTTACGAGGCTGAAATATACTTGCAATAGTAATGGGTTATCCCTGATGCATGGTCTCAATTAGACTATGCACCATTTGGTTTAGGAGACCCATGCAGAATTTGGATCGTCTACCATTGTTGGTTATGAGGGTGAAGAAACATGGTTATGCAATGTAAATATGTATATGAAGACTATGTATGAAAATAAATCTAATATAATTCTAATGTATCATATTCGATCTAAGAGTGAACTAAAGTGACCAAAAATGAGTTGTAATGAAACCAAAATCTTCCATAAAACCTCACCCAGATAGCTAAAGTAAAGGTGCAAAGTTAGAAACACATGCAAAAATACATATAACCAGGAAAGTCCAAATTATATTTCTGCATACATAACACTTCATGTGCTCAATACTTATAAATATAAGAAAGAATAATAACACTGCAAAAATATGTTGAATGCATCAAATTAGTCTATAAGAAAACATTTTCCTTACATTCCATGTGATCAACATACATTCCACTTGAAACACTTCACAACAAAACAACCACACACACAAGTTCTTCTCTCTTTCAAAAATTGGCCCTGAGGGCTTCTCAATATTCATTAACACAATATATGTCCTTGAATTAGTTCTTGAGTTTATACAATGCTTAAGAGCCCTTTCAAAAGGTTTCTCTTCTTTTATTTATACTCTGTTTCCATAAATCCCTTGTGACTCTTTGTATTCCCTTAAAGAAACCGTTACAAAATTGTTCATCTTCCCTTTACTTGATGACATGTGTACATATTAAAAACGAAATTGGAAGTAGTTAAAAAATAAAAAGTAGAGTGTAGGTAATAGCAATTTTGAATTTGTTATTTTTTCCTTTTATTGATTCTTGTCTCGAAGGTATGCTACCCATATTTCCAGTTAATCATACAAAGATATGAGTCTGCGATATGCAAGCTCTTCTATGGTAGTTGTATGCATAGCTACATTGTCGTTGAGGGTCTACATATTTTTTAATAATGTACCCATGAATGCATGAATTGTAGTATGGACCTTTGTCGATTGAATAAGGTGATGTTCTATTAGGTTTTTTGTTACTATGGTGGTTTCCTCAATGCCTCCTCGTCTATGACTTGTGTTGTGTTGTACCTTGTCGACAAGTTTCTCCATCACGATGTTCTTTCCAAGCTCTTCTAGCTAGGGGAGTCGACATATCTTGATAAATTCTTACATTTCCGTGTGTACGCGTGCACAAATCACCATTGAGCTATTTGTTTCTTGGTATGCCTTTTTTCCTGCTTTCTAGCAATGATCTAATGAATACATGTTGATTTTCTTTTCCCTAGTCGAGGGAAGATAGATCAAAATAGGTGTCAGCCAGTTGGCTTAGGTTGATGGAAAATTGGTATGGATTTTTGGTTGTCATTAATTTCAACCATTGGGGAGTGATATTTTATATTGATGTCAACCCTTAGTGATTGATGTCAACCCTTGGAGAAAGTTTGGTAGCGAATTTCGGCAGCACAAAGGTTTGGGTAATGGACCCAAGTTTGTTTGATGTATAACAGTATGAGTTTTGATATATTTGTAGGTAAGACTATTCTATATGGATAGTACATGTCATGCCATTTCTGGTGGTATGTGGAATGTCACATAACTCCTCACAGTTTGAGAGTTATGTCTTTACGAAGTTGAAGGACCCTCATATGATTGGCTTGAAACCCCAAAAGGTCAAAGAAGTCAAAGTGCTTGCAAAGAAGAAATTATTTAAATAATAAAGTGAAGTGACAAAGTCAAAGAGGATTATTTAAATAATAAAGTGAAGTGAAAATCAAAGAGGATTATTTAAATAATAAAGTGAAGTGACAAAGTCAAGGAGGATTATTTAAATAATAAAGTAAATGGAGAGATTTCTAATTATGGAAAGTGGTTATAAGAAGGTTAACCCTAAAATGAGGAAAATAGGTTAAGTGGTCAAGTGGCTATTGGATACATGGACAAGTGGCAAATTGGGCAAATTTGGACATAGGTGACTATGTGGACAAAGTGGCTATGTGGACAAAGTGACCTAGAAGATGCTTCTAAGGAAGCTACTTGGAGAGTATAAATAAGAGGCACGGCTCTCTCATTTTAATTATATTGGAGCATATTAAATATCTACACGTGATTGAGGTAACCAAAGGATATCTAAGCCAAATTTCAGAGGGAAGGTGAAGTAAAGAAGGCCAAAATTCAAGGGAGGATAAATTCTTTTGATGATGCTTTCTAAGGTATGTTATTTACAGGTCATCTCGCCATTTTCGCAATAAATTGTTTTCTAGAATGATTCAGACCGTGAAATTGGGATTCCATTGAGGAAACATATCCAAGTAGTTGTGGTACAAATTTTATCTTGTGGGTCGTTGTATTTTTGGAGTTACACTCCGTGGAAAATAGGGTTTGTGGCTAGTCCTAAAACTAGTCTAAAACATGTGTTTCGTGTAAAAACGTCATAAATTCTTCATAAGAGATCCAAATTTAGTAAGACCAAATGTGTTGGTTAGAGTACAATCTGTAGTATTATGTGTAAAATTTTTCAGATCCATACAACAAATATTCTGTGCGGGGCACTCTCTACAAGTTCGCTCTCTAGAATAAGCCATAATTCAACAAGGTGTGCCATTTTTTATATAACTCCTTTTCTGAGAGGTTCCAAGTAGTGACACCTAGAGGAATTTCATAAAACACACTGAAGAACATAGTTTTCTATTTTCATATATTTATTCATTACAGTACATAGTTATGATTATTTCAAGTTAGGTTTGTTGACTAATCCAAAACTAGTCATGTGAGACTAAAGTAAAGTTTGATGAAAATGCTAGTCTCTTGTTGTTAAAGTTAAGGAAGTTTTGCAGGTATGTGATCATATACACCAGGTCTATTATAGAGTTACAAATCAGATTTGGATGATGAAATTTATGAGTTATTTTGGTTGAGTTACATGTTGGGTACATGGTTGAGACAAGTAGTTGATGAGTTGGCACATGCATGAGGTGTATAGTTGATGATGTTGGTACATCTTGATGGGTCGTAGTTGATGAGTATTTGATACATGATTGGTACATAATTGGTACATGGTTGGAGTATTGACACATGGTTTATGGATGATGTAGCATACTTGTATTCTTATATTATTACAAGAACATATTGATCTTGGTGATGATTATGAGTTGTTATGTTATGCTTGGTTGATGCACATATCTAAGAGTTGTCTTGGTGATTGGTCTTGGTGAGTAGATATAATTTGGTTGATAATATTGATGAGATAGGTTTTTGTGATAGGTTTTTTTGGACAGGTTGTTGTGACATGTTATTTGCATAGATTTGGTGCATGGTTGATGCACTTGTTCATGGTATAGGTTGAGGTACAAGTTGGTTCATTCTTGATGCACTTTTTTATGGTACAGGTTGATTACAGGTTGGTTGGTATATGTTGGTGCATGGTTGATGCACTTGTTTATGGTACAAGTTGATTACATGTTGAGTTATAGATTGATGCATGGTTTAGGTTATTAGTACAGGTTGTTTGGTGCAGGTTGATTGGTACACGTTTACAACAATATATCTGATAGTGATATTGTGACAATGGTTCCATCATTCTACTTATACGTCATGGTGGTTGGAAGGGGAAAGGACAGGTGGTTGTAGACACCTTCTGGTTGTATCTAGAGAACATAGCGAGTTTTTGCCTCCTTCTGGTTGTAGCCAGAGAATTGGGGAGTTGGAGCTTCCCTCAGGTTGTATCCTGAGAAGTTAGGGGGTTGGATCCTCCTTCCAGTTGCAGTTGGAAAACAAAGGAAGTTGGTGCTTCCAATGAATATAATTATTCAATACATATAAGAAAAATCATTCTGTGGTTTTCTCCCACTTTGGGTTTCCACGTAAAAACACTGGTGTACTGTGTATGTGTATGATTTATCATTTGTTCATTGTTTATTTACTCTGCAATTATTGGATGATAATGCTACACTCATATAACACTTGAATTATATGGTTAAAAAGGATTAAATTTATCTATTNCCCCCCCCTTAGTAATCCAAAATAGGTGCATCCAGGTTTTTTTCGATCCATGTATCGATACTATTCATGCCCTCCTTGATAGTGTTGAACTGTGTGAGCTTGGTTTGCACTGTTATATGTTGGTCTATGATGATAGCAGTTGTGTATTGGGACAAGTTTATGTGAGCGTACATGTCGATTATGGATTCCTCGAGCTCCATTTTGACCTTTTCCATGTTGTCTATAAATATTTACAGGTTTCCTTCATCTACCTTTACATGTTGGAGCTTTTCTTCAAGCTCCCTAATCCTTAATTCCTTCTCCAGATTCTGCTGGCACGAGTTTTAGACATTGTATTTCATGGTGATCATGAAGGAAGAGCCAACAAAAGCTATGGTGACATGGTATTTTCTAACATCTTTAGTTACATGGGGTCTGTGTAACAACCAAGATTGGGTTTCCTCCTGAATATTTTCGTAGGTGAATTTCCTCAAATTGGGAAACTTTGATGCTTTAAATTGAGATAAGAATCCTAGATCCATCCCACCAAGTTGGGATTGACCACTGGTGCCTGTTGTGAATATATTTATGCATAAGCTATATTGGTATGTAAAGGATACACAGGTTGTAGGAATCGACTTTGAAGATACATTTTCCCCAGTTGCAAGGATGGAAGCAATAAGATTTCTCTTAGGTTATGCATGATCCAAGAATATTAGA
Source organism: Picea sitchensis (assembly GCA_010110895.2). Lineage (NCBI taxonomy): Eukaryota > Viridiplantae > Streptophyta > Pinopsida > Pinales > Pinaceae > Picea > Picea sitchensis. The sequence goes on along the minus strand of SNQJ01S0153507.1, from coordinate 12,532 downwards.
GTGTATCAGATGGACATGAAATTATCTTTTATGAATGAGCAACTTGAAGAAGAAGTCTACATTGAACAACTGGATCAGTTGTCAGAGAACGCAGATTATGTGTGCAAATTGAAGAAGGCCTTGTATGCTCCAAAACATGATCCTAGAGCATGGTACTCTAGAATGGATAAATATATACAGCAGGAAGTATTCAAAAAAGGAAGTGCAGACATCAACCTCTACATCAAGATATGTCAAAGCAACCAAGGAATTTTTATTTCTCAAACTAAGTATATCAAAGAAATGCTAAAGAAGTTTGAAATGGAAGATTTCAAACCAGTTACCACTCCTATGAAAACCAGTTGCAAATTAAGCAAATATGATGATTCAAAGTCTACATACCAGAGGAAATACAGGTCAATGATTGGTATCTTACTATACGTGATAGCATCCAGACCATATGTAATGCAGGAAGTTGGAGAGGTAGCACGATTTCAAACAACACAAAATGAATCACATATCCTAGTAGTGAAGAGGATTTTCAGATATCTCAAAGGAACATAAGAGTTTGGATTATGGTATCCAAAAGGAAAGGATCTATTACTTATTGCCTACATAGATGCATATTTGGTAGGTTGCATTGATGACCGATGAAGCACCAGTGGAGCAACGTTCTATTTGGGTGAGTGTTTAGTATCTTGTCTAAGCAAGAAAAAACCATCAGTATCTTTATCTAAATCCGAAGAAGAGTATATTGCAACAACAAGATATTGTACACAGGTTCTATAGATGAAACAAACTCTGACATATATACAGGTTGAATATGATGAGCTCATTCCAATCTATTATGATAATACAAGTGCCATCAATATCTCAAAGAACCCGGTGATGCACTCCAAGATGAAGCACTTTCCAATCAAGTATCACTTTCTATAGGAACAGGTTGCAGATAAGAAAATCAGAGTTGAATATGTGGGCACAAAAGAACAAGTGGAAAACATCTTTACAAAACCGCTTCCATGGAAATCCTTTGAGTATCTTCGCTAGAGACTCAGAGTAATTTGTACTCCAAAATGAATGATTTTGAATGCTTATCTTATATGTCTTAGATTTACACGAGGAAGCACCATAAAGAGGAAATTTTAGGTTGGGAGATCACTTTCAGGAAGAGTTCAGTTAGGGGGAGCATCCCTGGATGGAAAGATACATTTTCCATTGATGATAAAGGGGGAGAGATTTATCAGAAGAAAAGGTAAATGCTTGGAGCAAGAGCGGATAGACATGGTTCCAGGGGGAGCGATGGTCGCAGGGGGAGCATGAGTGATATGAATTTAGGATTGCATCAGAGTGTTGTCATCAATGCCAAAAGGGGATATTGTTGATTGTTTGGTTTGGTTGTAATTGATGTCAACGCTTGAACAGGTCATGCCATATTAATATTGTTGATTGTTATTGATATTGGGATATTGATATTGTTGATCGTTTGGGTTGGTTGTAATTGATGTCAACACTTGAACATGTAAGACTATTCTATATGGATAGTACATGTTATTCCATTTCCATTTGTATGTGGAATGTCACATAAGTCCTCATGGTTAGAGATTTATGGCCATGTGAAGTTGGAGAACCCTCACAAGTCATCTAGAAGCCCCAAAATGTCAAAGTAGTCAAAGTGGTTGCAAAGAAGAAATTATTTAAATAATAAAGTGAAGTTATGAGTGTATTGTAAGTCAAAGTGGATACAAAATAAATTATTTAAATAATAAAGTTAATGGAGGAATTACTAAGTGGACAAGTGGTTAGAAGTGGGTTAGCCCTAAAATAAGGAAAGTGGTTTAAGATGGTTAGAAGGTAAATAATAAAGTGAAGTGATGAGTGTAATACAAGTCAAAGTGGATACAAAATAAATTATTTAAATAATAAAGTTAATGGAGAAATTATTAAGTGAACAAGTGGTTTGAAGTGGGTTATCCCTAAAATAAGGAAAGTGGTTTAAGATGGTTAGAAGGTAACCCCTTGAGGAAGCTGCATAAAATTATAAATAAGAGGAAAGGGTATCTCATTTAATTACACTTGAGCATATTGAATATCTACAAGTGAATAATTTAACTAAAGGATATCTAAGGTGAATTTCAAAGGGAAGGTGAAGTAAAGAAGGCCGAAATTCAAGGGAGGATAAATTATTTTGATGATTCTTTCTAAGGTATGTTATTTACAGGTCATCTCACCATTTTCACAATAAAAAAAATTCTAGAATGATTCAGAACGCAAAATATGGAGGTCATTGAGGAAACATATCCAAGTAGTTGTGATAAAAATTTCAGCTTGTGGGTTGTTTTATTTTTGGAGTTACACTCCGTGGAAAATAGGGTTTGTGGCTAGTCCCGAAACTAGTCTAAAACAAGTGTTTCGGGTAAAAACGTCATAACTTCTTCATAACCGATCCAAATTTAGTAATACCAAATGTATTGGTTAGAATATAATATGTAGTATTTTTTGTACCATTTTTAGATCCATACAACAAATATTTCATGTGGGATACGCTGTACAATTCCACTCTCTAGAATAAGCCATAATTCAACAAGGTATGTCATTTTTGCTATAACTCCTTTTCTGAGAGGTTCCAAGTAGTGAAACCTGGAGGAATTGCATAAATGACATTGAAGAACATTGTGTACTATTTTCAGACCTTTATTCATTATAGGTACATAGTTATGATTATTTCAAGTTAGGGTTGTTGACTAATCCAAAATTAGTCATGTGAGACT
>SNQJ01S0153505.1:0-22711 GCA_010110895.2 Picea sitchensis | reverse complement strand
ACCGAAATAAAATCCAAGTCAAATTCATGTAAGATGACTATCCATATACTAATGTTTCTGCCAATGACCCTTCATGTTAACACATATTGGAAAGGGTTGATGACAACAATGACAATGGTCTTGTGAATAAAAATGTAGTGACATAACTATTGGACAGCTGCCAAAGCAAGTTTCTCAACGTGAGAATAGTTGAGTTTTGGTCCAACCAGGCCTCGACTAAGGTAATATATAACATGATACTTGAGAATATCATCTTCTTGAACCAAGACCATGCCAATGGTCGACTCCACAATAGCCAAATACAACAAAAAATATTTGTTATAATTAGGAGGCCGAAGCAGAGGGGCAGACATCAGGGCACATTTCAATGCTTCAAAGGAGCGATGAGCAACTTCATACCAACATAATGGGACCCCTTTTTTAAAGAGATGCATAAACCCTTTAGTGATCTCATCATAATTCATGACAAAATGCTAAAGACAATTCACTTTCCCCTGCAAGCTATGAAGCTGGGGTATCGTGCATGGGGGAGGTAATTGAACTATCTCCTCGACCTTGAGAGTATCAACCATGATCCCTGTTGTTGATACAATAAAACCTAAGAGACGACTTTACGTCACGCAAAAACTACACTTGTTAGGATTCAAGCGAATCCGATACTAGAGACATCGTTCAAACATTAGTCAAAGATGGGCAGGATGATCAGATCTCTTGCCAGAGCATGATGCTAGATCATCAAGGTACACCTTGACTATGTGTCTAAGGTCATGAAAAGAAAATGACATAGTCTGCTAGAAGATAGCTCCAACATTTTTCAGGCCAAAAGGCATCTTACGATACGCTAATGTGCCCCAAGGACAAATAAAAGTTGTTTTATGTTGGTCCTCGGGTTTGATTTGAATCTGATTGTATCCTGAGAAACCATCCATGAATGAAAATACCTCACAACCTATGCATTCATCGACAATATGATCGATGAATGGGGTAGGAAAATTTTCTTTCAGATAGGCCTTATTTAAATCACAAAAGTCGATACAAACGTGAATCATGCAATGTTTTTTGTTAACCGGAACCAGGTTTGACACCTATTTCGTCAACTGTACAGGGTAGATAAAACTGGCTCTGAGCAGTTTTCTACTTATTTCTTAATTGCTACCACTTTTCGAGGATTTATCATACGAATATTCTGTCAAACCAGTTTGGCATCAGGATAATTCATAATTTCATGCTCAACAATTCATGGGTCGATGCCTAGAATTTCCTTATAAGACCAGGAAAAAATGTCATGAAATTCTTTGAATAACTATGTGTAAGTTTGAATCTCTTTAGGGGAGCAATCTGCTCCAACGAAAACATTCTCCACAATGCCAGGGGTTTTGGAGATATTGATTGGAATCATTGTAGCAATTATTTCCATGTTACCCTTGGTGTAAACTCTGTGTGTAGCCAAAGAATTGATAGGACAAGAATTATCTCCATTCACGGTCGAAATAAATTCTCCTGCCTCTATTCTCCTTAACACTGGGAGGAAGTAAGATCTATGATGTAGATCATCCCATGGTCTATCGAGACCATTCATTGCCTTGATAATCACCTCATTAGAGGGAAATAACAAGTCTAAAGGATCTTGAGTGGCAAGAGAATCCTGAGCCCAAATAGGCTTGAGAACTGGATCTAACTCCCGTGTGGGAGTCAAATCAAGGTTGGTCAAAGTTTGTTGGACAATTTTGTACGCAACCTCAGCTATGGAAAAGGGCATGGCCATGCCACAATGCCCTGTTCCCTCCATCGAAGGTGATGGGGAAGGTAAATTCCATGGATCGTTAAAGTAGTTCATTCGAAATGACGATACTTGTAAAATTGTAGCCCTCGACTAGTTGGGAAAACCGATATAAGCCTTACATTGCTAGAAGGTGGAGGGTAATAAAAGGTTCTCATCAATGATGGAAACAAACTGACACCTAAGTTGAAAGTGCTAGGTGTTATCACATAAAATTTCCATAGGTCATATGTAGTTATTGTTGAAACTTAGATCTACAACTCTGTCGAGTCTCTCTCTCTTTTTTCATGCCTTCCTATAAATTTTTATCTTTAGGTTTATGGCTGGTCAAGTATGTTGTTTGCGCAGGAAAATCTATGAGCAAAATGCAACATTCTGAGTAGTCCTTTTCAGGTTCGAGATGCTGACAGGCGAATAGATTCAATTTTCAGGTGTAATATCTGAGCGAGAGAAAGACCAACTGTCAGATCAACAATATTAAGTCACCACCATCATATATCATCAAAGAGAAATCGACAGTGGGGAGTCATTGTGGGGATTAGGATACGAATTAAAGTTTCCACAAGTTGTGAGCCCACAATCACTCACAATCGTTGATCTTTCTAGATCAACAGATCAACGGTGCATATCGATCCCACTATGAATGAGCATCTTTGCATTGTGGGGATCAAAAATGAAATTAAGGTATCTGCTAGTTGTGAGCCTGCAATCGCTTGTGGCCATTGATCTTTCAGCAGGGGACACATGTCAGGTGATCTCATACTCTGATATAAAGCAAGAATAATTTGAGTAAGTAAAGGACTCCCAAATTCCCAAACTCCCGAAATAAATATCGACCATCCAAAACAAGAGGACACGCATCACTAGATCTTTCACTTTGGTAATTCGACACTTCAGAGAATTGCACGAGCAAGTAGGGGAAAAATGCTCGAAGCTCGAACTCCCAAAATAAATCTCTGCCATCCAAAACAAGAGGCCACACATCACTATATCTCACACTTTGGGAATTCGACACTTCGGAGGATTGCATGAACAAGAAGAAGAAAAGGCCCGAAGCCCGAACTCCCGAAGTAAATCTCAGCTATCCAAATAAAGAGGAAACACATCACTAGATATCACACTTCGAGAATTCATAACTTCAGAGGATTGTAAGAGCTATGCATTGAAAAGGCCTGAAGCTTGAACTCTCGAAGTAATTGTGAGTCATTGATCTTTGCAGCAGAAAGAAGAGTCCATCCAAGAGCGATGCATGGAAACAAAAGTGGGGATTTCCCAGATCGTAGATTGCGATCAGATCAATGGCTCTCATGTACTTGACATGTCAAAATTGCACGAGGATTAGTGGCTAGGAAGAAGCCCCAAAGTTGCAGATAAAGTGCCATGCATCCTTCTCCATTGGATGATCATGATCTGCTTTAGAACTTCGGGAGTTTTTCCTTCGAGAGTTTTTGCTTCCCCGTTCCCGTTTTCCTTCGAAGTAATTTCTCTTGAATTCCACAGATCTATGCCGCGTGTCCTCCCTAGATCAACAGTCACGATTTGTTTCCAATCTTCAACATTCATTTCAAGCCGCCATGTCATTCTAGGCCCGTATTACTTTGGGATTTATACAAGATCTATATGCTTTCCCCCCACGAGCTCCAAGCGTCGAAGATTCTTGGCACCCATCCGTTAGAGACACGTGGCATCCATCTAGAGTTGTCACATGACACTCATTTCAAGAATTTTTGGACATGTCTTCAACCTATTTTCGAGTGACACATGTCACCCCTCTGTCTGTGACATGTCAGCATAGTGATGTCAAGCCACCCTGTCAGGTGCAGGATATCATCCTTTGAGAGGTGTTCTTGTTCAAGCGCCAAGATTAGCACCATCTCCATGCGCAGTTTTAATGGATCCTAGAATTGGTGGGAGGATAAACTTTAGCGGTGGCGCTAAAAGTAGCGGTGGTCTCTAGGAAGAGTGTTGGTGTTGGATTAGTTTTTATTTCCCTTACCCAAGAGACCATATCTCTGTCTTGCAAGATTGAATTTGAAACAACAAACAACGTGGTTGAAAATGAGGCTCTTGTCTTGGGTTTGAGAGCTTCCAAATACATGAAAATTGAAGAACTAACAGTGTTTGGAGATGCTGAGTTGATTGTTCATCAAGTCAAAAATATGTATCAGGCCAAGCAACCCAGATTAAGGGTCTACAACAATGAAGTTTGGGATATGATTGACAGTTTCTTCTTGGCTTTTAATATCACATTTGTTCCAAGAGAGGAGAACACTATGGCATATTCCTTGGCTGTCTCAGCAAGTAATTTCAAGGTCCCTTTGCCCCCCAAACTCAAGTATGATGTGGAAGTAAAATATAGACCCTTTATTCCTAAAAATGTCAAACATTGGAAGGTCTTTGAGGATGATATTGAGATAAAAAAGTTTCTTGATACCGTGGATGAATTTTCTGATTTTCATATTGATCAGGATCAGGATTCTGAATAAATCCCTCATGCTGATGTTTTTCTTAATAAAATTGTTGACAATCATATTGTTCAGTTTCCTAGTAACCATATTCCAAAGGGACTATTCCCTTTGGAGAGATTGTTTGATAGAAATGATGTTGTTGTAAAGGTTAAAGGTTCGAATGAAAATGATGATGTGAATGAATGCAATTTGGGAACAGAGGAAGACCCAAAAGGATAAGGTGAGGAGGTTAGGATGATCCCATTAAATAAAAAAAGTGATTAAGATCCAAACCGATCGAAGGCCACCTCACCATAGAATATTCTCCTTCTATAAGCATCGAGAAGATGCTCATTTTTCCCACGTATGAAAATCATCTCACCCTTATAAATGAGCAGAGTGCAATGACCTTGTAGGCCAGGTTTAGTATATCATGCGACGATCTAGGATCGTCTCACCCCTAGAACTGGACAGGGTGCAATGATCCTCCTTACTAGGGTTTTTACAAAGGAAAATATGATTTCATCTCTCAGGTAAAGTTATTCTTCCTTCTTTCCTTAGGAATTCAAGTCACTGATCCCTTTTAAGACAACATATAGGTTTTCATCATTAACGGTCATAGGTATGATGAAAATAATGTGTAACAGAAGAGAAGCAAATGGATTGCTAAAATTCTGGAATTTGACCTTGAAATGAAGCCAACTAAATTGGTGAAAGGCCAAGGTTTGGCCAAGTTGCTGGCCGAATCAAACTGCGAGGATTTGGGGGTTAATTTCATGAAAATAAAATCAGAAAATGAACAATATGAGATTGTTGATAAAGGCTCTCATGTTACCCTCAACCTGACATGATGCACATGGTATAAATACATCATATATTTTCTGCAGAGGTTGAGGCCTCCTGATGGTCTGGACAAGAACAAGGTAAAATATTTGAAACTCAAAGAAATCAGATATTGTATCATTGATCAGATGTTTTACTGGAAGGATCCCCTTGGAGTCCTTTTGATATTTCTAGATCCACAAGAGGCCCAAAACTAATTTCCATGAAAACTTATGTGGGGGCCATCATTTTTGGAGGACCACAACTTATAAGATCCTCAGACCTGGGTATTTCTAGCCTAGCCTTTTTACTGATGTTTGTGGAAATATTATAGCTTGTGTCAAATGCCAAAAATTTTCTGGAAAGCAACAACTCAAATCTTTACCTTTGAAACATGTGGTGGTTTCTGGACCTTTTCAACAGTGGGGTCTTGACTTCATTGGAGAAATCCATCCAGCCTCAAGTGTTCAACACAGGTAGATTTTGACTGCCACTGATTATTTCAYCAAATGGATAGAAGCCATCCCTACAAGGAGTGCCTCCCACAAGGTAATCATTAGCTTCCTTGAAGATATCATGTCCAGATTTGGCTGTCCAAGCAAGATTGTTACTGACAATGCTACCTCCTTCAAAGTTGAGCCATTAATTAATTTTTGTGAGTAGTATGGGATTACATTAATCCATTCTACTCCCTACTACCCTCAAGGAAATGGTTTAGCAGAGTCCTCTAACAAGAGCCTCATAAATATCATAAAAAAATTATTAGAAGACAACAAGTAAGCCAGAGATTCAAAGATGAAATTTGCATTATGGGCTGTCAGGGTTACAACCAAAAGGTCACTTGGAATTTCCCTTTTTCATCTTTTGTATGGGGTTGAAGATATTTTTCATACTCATCTTGCCTTTCCTGTGGAAAAATTCCTCCAGGACTACCAAGGAGAACTTGATGATATGGTCAGGAGAATACAATAGATGGTAGAAGTATAGAAGACCAAGGAGAATCTACTTGATAAAGCGCAGGATCATCAGCAAAAAATAAAACAAGCCTTTGACAAGAGTGCAATCAAGGAAGATTTTCAGCTGGGGGATCTAGTGCTCAAGTGGGATGCCCCCAAGCAAGACAAAGGCAAACATGGTAAATTCGAAGCCTTATGGATTGGTCCTTTCAATATTTATGAGGTATTTTCAAATAAGACTTATAAATTACAGAACTTAGAGGATTATGAAGTTTTTGGTGTCCCTGTTAATGGGCATTTTATAAAAAAGTATTTTGTTTAAGCTGTGATAGGATTTCCACCATTGTAATTACCACTTCCTTTTTGTTTCTATTTTGAATAAGAGACTCCCTAAGAAAAAATCTAAGGCACTAAAACTGCACGTTCTTGGCAGCTCACACAAAGCATGCAATCCCATGTGGAGCCAATGTTATCACATAAAATTTCCATAGGTCATATGCAGTTATTGTTGAAACCTAGATCTACAACTCTGCCAAGTCTCTCTCTCTTTTTTCATGCCTTCCTATAAATTTTTATCTTCTAGTTGATAAAGTTAGGCCGGTCAAGTATGTTGTTTGTGCAAGAAAATCTATGAGCAGAATGCAACGTTCATAACAGTCCTTTTTGGGTTCGAGATGATGACAGGAGAACAGATTCAATTTTCATCTGTAAGATCTGAGCGAGAGAAAGACTATCCATCAAATCAACAATATTAAGTCACAACCATTAGATCTCATCAGAGAGAAATCAACGGTGGGGAGTCATTGTGAGTGTTAGCACTCTGTAAATCTGTCCGACTGAATAGACAAATGACAAAGGTAATTGTTTCAACCAACTTTAGAGTTGAGGCACTAGCCTGCTCAACTCAGAGAGGGCTCTCTCATGKCACTTGATATATCTATGGAAATCGGTGGCTACATTTGGTCTATTTTGAGTTTTTTAATAAAGTTGTTGAAGAGCTGAAGATGAACTTTGGGCTATGGGTTCAAGAACGTAGCATGCATTGCCAAATCATAAAAACAATTAAGAGGAAAAGGCTAAATGAGGAAGTGACTTTTGAGTTTATGCTTGAAAATTTAGATGGTATCATAATGATCTGAAAATAGTGGGCTAACTTGTTATGCTATGCAAGCACCCTCTACTCCATTAAAATAAACTTAAGGACCTTGCTCAATGTCTTAGTTGTACAAGAGATTTTATGTGTCAAGTTTAGGCATCTTCTAGGTGTTTATGTGTGAGGAATTGTTAATGGTTAAATGTGTTGTTTAAAGAAAATAAACCAGCAATATAAGTGCAGCAAATATAACCAACAAACTCACAACAATAACAAGATGATAAACGAGTTCACCCCCAACTAGGCTACATCTCCTTGAGCCTCCATCAATGGAATAGGCTCTCTGGGATTAGTTTTTCAAAGATTATTTTAAAAGCTACTGCTCAAATCCAATGGATTTACTGACTATACCATTGGGTTCATAATACATAAAAACACCAAAAATGACTAATAGAACTCTGAAAATAGACCATGGCTCATCCGAGCATGACCTCTTCTACATGTGGCCTTGAGCTTCCCTGAGCTTCCTTATGGAAAAAAAAACCTGTAAAAGTCCTCAAATGGATATGAAACTTGTCCCAATGTGTTCAGAGCATAACAATTAGTCAAAAATGACTATTCAGTCACATAAAATAGACTTGGGCTCATCTGAGCATGACCTCCATCAATGGTGGCCCTAAGCTCCCTAGAGCTCCTGAAACTTCAAGGTAGAAAAACCTACAAAATAAGTCTCCAAATGGATTTGAAAACTATGCCAATGGATTCAGAACATTCAAAAACCACTGGCTGGGCTTTTATGACACCTCATTTGGCCAAAAAATGAAGAAGATAGGCCTCCTACCATTTTCCAGCTTGTTGTCTCTGGTTTGCCAAAATGCACCTCTGTGTGTCCAACCTAGATTCTGGGTGTTTTCCTATCCCTAAACCCAACACCCACATGAAATCTGAAATTGGTGCCAAAATGTCACACCGTTAGCGGATCTTGGACCCCCAAAGTCGGAGGTGTTGGGCGCATGGGGGGCCATATGGCCACGTCCCAACACAAATCCGTGGCTAAGTTTCACCATGGAATGAGCGAAAGACAAGTGTCGGATGTGACCGTTTGGGTGCACATGCAGTTCTGGATAGACGTGGTCATATGGTAAAGTGCTAGCAATCGGGGGCTGGGGCTAAGCCCTAGCCCCGACCCCGTGCCCAAATGGAAAAGTTTTAAACTTAAATAATTTTAACATTAAATAGTGTTAAGAAACACTATGGTAGCACACTTGTTGGTGGCCTTTGCCAAGACTCTGCCCTGCCTGGAGGTTGCGAGGTTGAGTCCTGTGGACTCCAAATAATTTTTCCAAATGCCAACAAAAGGGGGTGCCACGTGGCAGCTCACGACTGGGCCACGTGGCACCATTTCATTCACACAAATGAGGACACGTGTCAAAATCCGATTCGCCCATGTCACCATCATGCCATGTCAGCTACTGTCACATCATCTGTACAGTCATCCACGTCAGCGTATGGACCATGCCCCGTCATTTGTATGGACTGTACAGTCAACAATTTTTGCCTATTTGGCAAATCAGACAGAATGCGATATCTCACTCATCCAATGTCCATTTGACCCCGTTCGAAGTGCGTTGGGTTCGTGACGATGAGGCCTACACACCCATTATTTTTTAGGATATTCCTAACACTTTGATTTTTGGGCTAAATTTTGACCCCTGGTCCAGATTCTGATCACGCCTTCCCATTGAAAGGTTTTTGGACCCACAAAAGCTGATGATTATCTGCCTAAGCTTCAATACTCTTCTACTTCCAAGTTCTATCAACTGATTCTACTTGAAAAGTTTTTTTTGGCAATCACCTGAGTACCTTGACATGCCTTGCATTGCAACTGGCTATGTCCCTCAACCTTTGTTCTCTAGTTGTTGCTGACCCACTGTTCTCTCTGTGCTTGGAAGATTGCTAGTCTTCCCACTGAGAATCAAGTACCTCTTGTGAACTCTTTGGCGTCAACACAATCCGCTCTACAATGGCTGCAAAAAATTCCTTGCGACATCTTGTCACAAACCAAGAAAACCATCAATCTTGAAAACAAATTTATACAAGACTGAAAGTGATGGCAACAAAGTTTTTTTTGCTCTTCAAGAAAACGGTTGCATTTTGTACTTCATTAAAGCACATGGTGTTTTTCTGCATCTTGGTGTACTCAAAATCCACTCACAAGCCGATAAACACCATCGGCTAAACATAAGTCAGATAAACATGATCGACACAACATGGTCATCAAGACAACATTGACACAAGTCGAGACTCATTTGAAACATATCAATATTCCCAATGACAAGTCAACATTCATGATACACAACCATGTTGCAATCATGAGTCACTCATAGTGAAACTATCATCAAGTTCACTCTTTACACACATACAAAAAACACAGGCATGTGCATAGCTCTTCAACTCTCCTTCAAGTACAAGCATGAGTACATAAACCCAAAACATGTGGGTACATAAGAGATGAACTGAAAAAGATAAATGGATGGAATAAGTGAGTATCATACCCCTCTTTTACATCCTCCTGGCAAAGTTGTGCAACAAAAAAAAGAATGCCTTCAAAAGAATGCATTCACATGCAAACTTGCATCTTAAAAGTTATGATAAGCTACTACAACTTGTCATTCTTTCAATAGAAATGAATACATAAGGCTGAAATGTGCATCTACAACAAAAAAATGAAAGCCTTACTTCCTCAAGAAATCTAACCATTTCTTACCAAGCCAATCCAATGGTGACTTTTTCTGCTAAAAATCGTCTTCTTGTGAATCATCTTGACTCACATCGATGATGGAATCTCCTCTTCCATTCTTGCCAGTATTTTTATCCATCTGCTTCTCGTGATGTGAATGAGTGGTTGGATGCAATGTCCAACATTGGTTAATGAGATGACCCCTCTTCTGGCAGTGAGTGTAAATCTTTTGCATCTTCTTTTCAAGCCGCCTTTGCTTGGAAAGTTTCCTGAATGTGGTGAATCTTTTCCAACATCTTGAAACATGATGGTTATCTAAACCACAATATGTACATGGAATTTTTCTTCCATTTTTACATAAAAATTTACCATGCTTCACATAATCAAAAGCAACTGAATGATAGGCAGAAATATACCTTGAACCTTCACCTTTATCGCCTTCTTGAGGAGGTGATTTTGAAGAGTTACTAGCTCTCTCTTGAAGACCAACAACAGTGTTCTTGTCCTCATGCCTGTCACAACTCTTTTGTTTCACACATTTGCATTCATCTTGAACACATACTTTGCATGCTTGAGAGATTGAACTTGCAACAAAAGTTCTTGAACATTCACCTTTATCGTCTTCTTGAGGAGGTGAATTTGAAGAGTTACCGGATCTCCTTTGAAGACCAACAAAAATGTTCTTGTCCTCATGGCTATCACAACTCTCTTGTTTCATACATTTGCATTCATCTTGAACACAAACTTTGCATGCTTGAGGGATTGAACTTGCAACAAAAGTTGTTTTTGGAACTGTTTCCCTTGTCTCCTCAACTTTGGAATATGATCCATCTTTCTGTTCATATTCAAGACCCCTATACTTGGGCCTCTCCTCAACAACAATATGCTCAACAATGCCTTGTGCATGCTTTCCTAACCCTCTACCTTCATAGCCCATTTTTAAAATAACTTGGACCCTATTCCTCTAGTGTGATTTTCAAAAACACCAAAGCATTCATCTTGAGAGGAATTTGAAGAAAAACTAGCATTACATACCTCATGTTCATGCATGTACTTAGTAAGGGTTTCCTTTGCCTCATGGAGTTGATTATCCATCTCATACAACTTTTCAAGAAGCTGGTGCTTCTCCTCCTTCATGGCCATCAACTGCTCTTGAAGGACAATGCTCTCTTTTCTATCTTCCCACATCTCTTGCACCAAATCTCTCATAGTTACAAACTCCTTCAACATCTCTTTGTCAAAGAACTCGGCTAATGAATATGTATGAGAAATCTTATTGTGTGAAGCTTCCTCCATCCTTGCAAGGTATCAAACTTCAACAAAAAACTTGCACAATAATACCAACAGCTAAATCTCTAGATATCAATGGAAATCACATGAGAAAAACTATGCTATGATACCACCCAATCTGAAAATAGGGGGCTGACTTGTTATTCTATGCAAGCACCCTCTACTCCATTAAAATAAACTTCAGGACCTTGCTCAATGTCTTAGTTGTACAAGAGGTTTTATGTGTCAAGTTTAGGCATCTTCTAGGTGTTTATGTGTGAGGAATTTTTAATGGTTAAATGTGTTGTTTAAACAAAATACAACAATATAAGTGCAGCAAATATAACCAACAAACTCACAACTGTTGAAAAGTCAACAAGAAACATGTGTCTAATTTAGTTTTCCCTTAATTAAATTAGACAATAAATATTAATCTATTATCTCATTCATAGGCGAGGTGATTTGGAGTGCAATAGAATTAAGTGTAGTTAAGTGAGTTAGCTTAGTTGTATTAGTAACGAGTTCGGTGAATTAATTATTCGTGAAATTACAATGATTAAACTAGCAGCACAACTAAAGACTTACCACGGTTAACTACATGCATGTCCATTCAATGGACACCAGTTGAGATAACATGTGAAAGGGACAATTGGCTATCGATTGTGATTTGTTCACACATCTGATGGATATACTTATGAGCATGTACAAGCGATTCATTAGATTCATTGTGAAATTACATTATGCGAGAGTTTGTCGCGAGGAAGGAGAGCAAGATGTCTGGACACAGGAAGTGGCGCATGCATTTGCTAATTTGTGTATAACCCGATTATTGAAACCTTGATTGTATTATGCGAGAGCTCTTAGTTAGAGCTTTGTATGGTGTTTCATGATTCATGATATACATAATATATATGATAGTGGGGTTTTAGATTCCCCTTTCCCGTTAAAACTTATTGTGTTATGTGTTATTGATATTTCACTTTATTGCTTATGGTTGAGATCGTGGTTAAATTGCTTCCACAATAATAATAGTAGAAACGATTATGTATTAACAGTAGCGGAAATTATTAGATCAGGAGAATCACAAAAAATAATTAATTTGTATTGAAAAATTTCTACATGGTATAGAGGTAGACCCGCAATTAGCGGAAGTGAGAATGCGAACATAGTTGCATTCATGGGTCCCATCTCTAGCGATGCGAACACGATGCGCTTCCTCCGGTGTTTCAAAAAACAAAAGTCTAAGCACCCTAGACAAAGGCGAGTGCGAACATCTAAAGGTTAGCGGTCTGATGGGCGAGGTGAAACATCTCCAAGAAAAGTTCGCGGAGCTTCTGGTGGGCGAGTGCGAGCCTCGGGCTACACATGCGGTGAAGACAAAAGCGGGGACGTCTCGAACTTTACGGTGAGGGAAAAGCGGGACATTCCCTGGTGGACATTATAGGGGTGAGAGCCATCGGAGGCGGTTGAGGCTACTCACGGAAGGCGGAGTGCAAACTCCCATGAGAGTACACTCTCGGAGGTCGCGAGAACCTTCCGGGGCAAGGGAGAAAGTAGGGTTGATTTTTGGTTGGATAGCATTCAAATTTGCTAGATTTTCTTGGTCCGACACTTGATTCAAAGATTGAAATGTCTTTCAATGGCTTGAGGGTTGAGTATGCACTCGAGGGGGCAACTCTAGCTTTACATTTCATGGAGACGGGATGGAGAAGCGGTGCTCAAAGACAATGTAGCTTGAAGGGTTATTGATGCGAGATGTTCCCTAAGCGGTCTGACCGGTGCACGCAAATCTTGATGCATGGCAAAGAAAGTAGCAAAGGCGAGGATTGTTGGAGAGTCTGACACCATTGTCTCAAGTCTCCATGGGAAAACCACACCATATGCAATGTGGAAGGTTTTGGCAGATCTGATTCCAAAATAGCGGCGACCATAGGAAGTGGTGCTCAAAGATAAACTTCGGAAGATCAAGATGGAGAAAGGCGAAACCATTCCAAATATCTCACAAAGTTTGTTATTAATAGGGATGAGCTTGGAAGTGTGGGAATAACAATGCGGCTGGCGATGATTTGGTGAGCTTAGGCTCCTAGGGCTTCCAAGAGTTATGCAGTTATCAAGGAACTACGTCAGTAAGAGGAAAAATTGCAGTTAGGAGCGACTATGGTCGGATCGTTGCAAAAGAAGGAGTTCGGTTACGGAGATGGATCTTCATCAAAGCGTGATGAAGAGGATTGTGCTGGCGCAAAGGCAAGGAAAGGAAATGGAAAGAAATCCCAATCCAAATTCCGGTCAGTCCAAGTTGGATTTGTCCAAGTGAAGTGTTTTCACTTTGTCCGCGAGCGTCAGGCATCTAGCTACTAACTATCCCGGACGAAGAAGAAGAACAAGAAGGTTGTTGGGCGCAGTGGTGCGAGATGCTTGTCTCTAATTTGAGCTGACTTAGCGCTTTGATAGCATCAAAGTGCATGCGGGGATAGAGTGTAGGTATTTGGATGGTGGCTTCCTTCCACATGGCCGGGAGATAAAGAGTCTTTCGGTGACTTGGAGGAGAAAGATCTGAGAATTCATATAGAGATGAAGCTGATGATGGAAATCTGATGCAAGCTGGTGTGGGTACCATTACCTTTCAGAGGGAGTCAGTTAACCCATTTAAATTGAAAAATGTTATGCATGTTCAGTGCGAGAAAATTTGGTCTCGGTCGCAATGTTGGAGGGCAGAGGCTATATGTTGTTTTTAGAAGTGGAAAATCCTACATGAGACATAAAGAAATGGGTCAAGTCAAGAATATAGGGATTCCAGTTAAGAATCTCTACATCTTTGCCGAGGTAGATGTTTGCCGGTGCCATGATAGGCAAAATGACTTGATGGTGAAGAGCGGGATGAGGCCGGAGTATAGCGGAGATTAGGCCATCTTCATCATGGAGCCTTGAAGATCATCACGAGAGAAAATATCCTTTGGACTTCAAGGGAACACTTGCTGCGGTCGGATCCGATTAGCGGGTGCACCACAGGAAGTATGCAAGTCCACCTTTCATGAAAAGGAGAACCATGCCGGTGATCTGGAAATTCCCTGCCGGATATTATTAGGCCATTCGATTTGCTTCAACGTAAACACAATTATTATGTTATTTTTGTTGATGACTTTTCACCGTAAATCTTTGGATATTCTTCATGCGAAGAAGGATCAAACATTCTCAAAAGTTATGTGAGTTTAAAGCATTGGTGGAGAAGAGTCGGGGAAGCAAGTGAAGTTTCTAAGGAGCGATAATGGTGGAAATACATCTCTAACGAATTCAAATAGTGCAAATGAAGGGAATTTGAAGAGAAATCAAAGCGCCTCATAACCCACAACAAAATGGGGTCAGCGGAGAGAAACGAGGAAACGATGCGTGGGTGCAACCTGGCGATGTTGCATGTAAGGCCTACCATTGCATTTGTGGGAAGAAGCATGCAATCTTGCGGTTTATAATGCGAACCGTTGTCCTCATTGAGTACTTGGCATGAGTACACTGAAGAAGCTTTTCTTGGTAAGAAGCGATGTTTCTCATTTGAAAATTTTGGTTCATCTGTTTATGTACATGTAAACAAAGATGCCAGGAAGAAGATGGAACCAAGCTGGCGAGAGTTGGGATATTTGTAGGGTACACATAAACACCCCATGGATTATAGGTATTTTCCTAACAGTAAGATGATTGTTACGCGACGGGATATAAAATTCGATGAGAGGAAATCCATGCGGTTGTCGCTTGAGAGGAGCTAGACTTGCATGCAGAAGAGGAAGCTGTTGGTTCCCAAGGATGAGTCTCAAGATGTGGATCAGCCATATGAAGAGGTTCATAGAGTGTAGGAAACCACTCAAGCAAATCCAACCATCAGAAATGGCTGACGCTACGGAAGCTAAGATTGGGGAACTAGATCTTTGCCGCGAGAATACCGAGGCCTATTACAATGATGAAGAGCAGTCTCGATGGAACCCTGGATACATGGCTCTTATGAACAAATGTATTGTGGCTGAACCATATTCCTTTCAGGCGGTGCAGGATCCCATTTGGGTTGATGCTATGGTAGAGTATGACTCCATAGTCCAAAACAGTGTATGGGATATTGTCCCAAGACCGTTTGATAAATCAGTGGTAGGTTCGGATGGATCTACAAGGTAAAACAGCTGCTGATGGGGTGTGGAGAAATACAAGGCTAGGTTTGTGGCACAAGGCTTCTCACCAGTCGAGGGGACAGATTATGGTGGAACCTTTACTGTCGCCAAAGGTACTGCTTAAGATCCATCCTTTCACTCTCATTGTAGATGGGCTGGCGCATTCATATGATGGATGTAAAAAATGTGTTTATCAATAGGATCATTGAGGAAGAAGTGTACGATGGCGACCAAAAGGGTTTGAGACCTTTGATAGGGAGTTGCATGTGTGGAGACTCAAGAGAGCATTAGCATGAAGTACGACAAGCACCTGGTGCTTGAATTTTCAGATAAAAGTGACTATTTCTACCCGGTTAGGCTTCACCAAAAGTGAAGCGGATGCAACATACAGGTTTGTGGTGGAGGGTAAAGATTTTGATCATTGTGCTTTATGTTGATGATTTAATACTACTGGTGATGACGAGATGATACACTCGTAAGGACCTTACAGAGTTCGAGATGAAGGATTTGGGCCTTCTTCATTATTTCCCTTGGTTTTGGAAATATGGCGTGAGATGGTGAACTTTGTGTCTCAAGGAAAGTATACAAAGGAGATCTTGGGTAAGTTTCACATGGAGGATGCAAACCCATGGATACTCCTCTTCCGAGAAACTGAAAGAAAGAGGATGCTACTTATGAAGAAGTAGTGGATGCTACTATCCATCGACAATTAGTAGGTTCGCTAAATAACTAGTATACGAGGCGGACATTTCTATGTAGTTAACGGCTAGAATCAGCGATGGTTAAGCCTACCAAACTCTTTGGAAGGCGGGTAAGCATGTAATGAGATATCTGAAGGGCACACGGTTATGGATTATGAGTATAGATAGGCGGATGGGTGAAGTTACATGGCTACGGATCACGAGATTAGGCCCGAACAATATGGACAGAAGGAGAACATCGGGGAGGATCTTTAGTATCGGATCTGGTACATTTCTTAGTGCAATGAGGAAACAAAGATCAAGTAGCACCGGATTATTGAGCGGAATACATAGCAGCGAGCCAAGCTGCATGTGAGCTACTCTGGATGAGGAAGATCTTGGTTGGTTTTGTTTTGGTTCTCACTTAGATCCGAAAATGATTTATTGTGATAATAAGAATTGCATTAAAATCTGGATTAATCTTGTTCTGTGAGATCTATAAGCATATAGATATTTGGTATCATCATATTAGATATTGTGTGCAGCGAAAGATTATGTTACTTCAATACATTCCTACGGAAGATCAGGATGCGGATATTTTGACGAAGGCGCTCACTAGTAGCAAATTTGAATATCATAGAGGCAGGGATTAGGGTGAAGGATAATCCCTTTCTTGTTGAGAGGGTGTTGAAAAATTCAACAAGAAACATGTGACTAATTTACTTTTCCCATAATTAGAATTGAACCCAATAAATATTAATCTATCTCATTCATAACTGAGTGATTTGGAATTGTAATGAGAATTTGTAAGTGTAGTTAAGTGGGTTAATCTTAGTTGTATTAGTGTGAGTTGATTGAATTAATTATTCATTAATTCACAATCAATTAAACTCGCATGCAACTAAACACTTGCCACAATTAACTACATGCATGCCATTTCAATGGACACCAGTTGAGATAGCAGGTGAAATGGGCGGTTATTATGGTTGTATTTGTTCACACATCGGTGGATATGCTTATAGTATGTGCAAAGCGATTGTATTCGATCATTGTGAGAATTAGATTTGTAGAGATTGTGTAGAGGAGGCAAATTGTCTGGACACAGGAATTGGAGCATGCATTTGCTAATTTGTGTATGTAAGATTATTGAAGACGTTATTGTACGAGAGCTCTTGGATTAGAGCTTTGTATGAGAATGACATGATTCATGATATACATAATATATGATAGCGGGGTTTTGCTTTATGCTTTCCGGTAAAACTTGTGTTATGTGTTATTGATATTTACTTTTGTGCTTATGGTTTGAGATAGAGTATGGTTTAAATTGCTTCACTTATTAATGGTGAAGCCGTTACGTATTTAACAGTTAGAAGTAGTGTTAGATCGAGAGAATAGAGTAAGGAGCCATTTATTTGTATCGAAACTTCTACAACAACAATAGCTTAAGATGATAAAGGAGTTCACCCCATTTGGGCTACATCTCCTTGAGCCTCCCATCCAATGGATTCAAATATACGGGATTGGTTGTTAAAGCCTTTAAAAGTTGTTGCTCAACTCCAATGTATTTATTTATTGTACCATTGGGTTGAGAATACATAAGAACCCCAAAAATGACTAATAGAACTGCGAAATAGACCGCCTTGGCCCATCCGGGCATGACCTCCTCTATGTGACCTTGAGAGCTTCCCTAAGCTTCCTTATGAAAAAAAAAACCTGTAAAAGTCCTCAAATGGATGCAGAGCTATCCCAATGTGTTCATAGCATAGCAATTAGTAAATGACTATTCGGTCACATAAAATAGACTTGGGCTCATTTAGGCATGACCTCCATCAATGGTGGCCCTAAGCTCCCTTTGGAGAGCTCCTGAAACTCAAGGTAGAAAAACCTATGAAGAGAGTCTCCAAATGGTTTTGAAAAGCTGTTTTCCAATGGATTTGAACATCCCAAAAACCCTAGGGCTTTTCACGACACCCTGTTTGGCCCAAAAATGAGAAGATAGACCTCCTTCCATTTTCCTCCTTCAAACTTGTTGTCCCTGGAAGTTCGCCAAAGCGCACCTCTGTGTGTCCAACCTAGCTTACAGGCGTTTTTCCATCCCTAAAACTAGCACTCGCACACATTTCTAAATTGGTGCCAAAATCTCACACCGTTAGCGGAGCTTGGGCTAAAGAGGCCGAGTGTTGAGCGTAAGGCCGCTTATGGCCATGTCCCAGCGCAAATCCGGGGCTATGTTTCACCGTGGCATGAGTGAAAGACAAGTGTTGGATGTGACCATTTGGGCATGCGTGTGGTTTTGGATAGGTGTGGTTATATGGTAAAAGTGTCAACAATGCATTTGGGGCTTAGCCCCAGCAGACCCATCGCAAATGGAAAAGTTTTAAACATAAATAATTTTAACATTGTATAGTGTTAAACTTATATGGTGGTGCGGTTGGTGTTGTCCTTTTCCAAGAGCTCTACCTTGCACGGAGGGTCATGAGTGAAGTCGTTGGTGTCCTTTTCCAAGGCTCTACCTTGCCTGGAGGTCATGAGGTCGAGTCTTGTGGAATCCAATAAATTTTCCAAATGCCAACAAAAGGGGGTGCCACGTGGCAACCCACGACTAGGCCACGTGGCACCATTTCATTCACACAAATGAGGACACGTGTCGACATCCGATTCGCCCATGTCACCATCATTCCATGTCACCATCATGCCATGTCAACTGCTTCCATGTCATCTTTACATTCATCCACGTCAGCGTACAACCCCTACCTCGTCATCTGTACAGACTGTACAGTCAACAATTTTTTTATGTTTGGCAAATCAGACATAACACGATATCTCACTCATCCGATGTCCGTTTGACCTCATTCAAAGTGCGTTGGGTTCATGACAATGAGGCATACGCACCTGTTTGTTTTGAGGTGATTCTGAACACTTTGAGTTTTGGGCTAAATTTTGACCCCTGGTCCAGATTCTAATCACAGAAGAAAAGAAATACACAACTATTATCAGAGCATTGTAGTAATGAATTTTGAAATGGTTTAGAAGAGGCAAACATAGTCTAAATTGCCAAGCTGAGAGCATCGAATAATGAATTATGGACTTTTAATTTCTCAATTTAGATAGAAGAAAGCAAAATGAAATACAGAACAACAGGAAACACACACTATGAGAGAAAATGAGACTCATAACACCACCAATTAGAACATTTTCACAAAAAGTCCAAAATCTGCCTTTGCATCCATGTATTCATCCCAGCCCCAGATATTTACAAATTTTTCCTACACAGAGGGAAAGCTCCTCCTTTCTCCCCCCCGTGAGGCCAAGTATATATAGAGGGATTTTGTGTGGAATTTAAAACGTTCTGACTTGCTCATAATTCTAGAAACAGATACAAGTTACAAAAAGGAAGAACAATTGTATTATTTAAAGGGACCATTAGTAAACATCCTGTCATATCAAGACTCCCTTTTCCTAAGCCGACATCTGTCCAAAACTTTCTGAAATACACCAAAATTTTACTTGAGGATTCACCTCATCTTGGCGATTTCCTCCTCCAGGGTACTCCATCAATCGAGATTTTCCCCGACGCTTTCTATCATCTTGATTTTGGCCTCTATCTTCCACCTTTTTATCCTCTTCTTCTTTTCGGCTGGGTGGCAGATGTTGTCCACGTTTTCATTTATGACGAGATCCCTCATAACGGGGTTTAATTTGACTCCCAACTCTATCTTAGTTTTAGGTTCGGTATGAAATTTAGTCACCAGTATCTGCAAAACCCATCTTTCATTCTTACTTATTGACCTGCTTGGTACATTAGTTGAGAACCCAGTCGCGCCAGACACTGTTTGATGGGTATTATCCATACCTTTCAGACTTTGCAGAGACCTTGATTTGGCCACCCTTTGAATTTATAGAATGTCAGGAACATTGGTCGAGCTTGTTTTTCTCACGCATAAGATGGCAATTTCCCAGAATAGGATAAAATGATTTCATATCTAAGATTTGATGGTTTTTTTGTACTTTGATCTCGAATTACTTTCCCAGTACGTTGGTGTTCCATGCTTTGTCAATCCACTTCAAATGATGAGCCTCGAGTTAGTTATGCGACGACGTCCTTTTGGTATGTCATCCGGGAAAGTACCTGAACTGACAATGTGAGGTGATCTGACCAACCACCATTCTTCCTGCGAGTTATTGATGTGACATTTTGAACCACGTGACATCAGGGCCATAGGAAAAGTGGTTTTGGGCAATCCGTTGTCTCCCCCAATGTGTGTGTAAGAGCGCCACACATTCCCCATCAAAACCAGAGTGGTTTTACTCGGTCTACCTTTGTGATGTTAAGTTCCGTGCTATTTGTTGGTCCGATGTGGGCCTTGACCGTGGATTTGAGATTCTTCAAGATCGACGGTCCGCTGAGATACTATGTTCCTGCTCTTCTATATTCATTCATATGCCATAGGATATAGCTGAGCACCCTAAACTATCATGCTTCTATTGTGGTATAACGTCCTGCTGAACCTCATAAATTTTTAGATCCCGATATAAGAAAATTTAAGGTGATAACATTGGCTCCAACTAGGGATGCTATCCTCCCAACGAGGTTAGAAAATAACTCATAGACCTGGTGCCTGATCCATTGGGTTGTTCCCAAAACATGTGTGTACCCTACTCTTACCAAGCTCTGTGCACTGCTTCCAACTGCATGCGGGATGTTCGAGTACATTATTGAAAAATGACTATATTTAGTGCTAGAAAACTCAAACTGGAAAATGCTTGAACAACAAGATTATTTTCACATCCCTACCTACCCTAAAACTATTTGGATGACCACTCAATCAATTGATGCTAAAGTGCCAATGTATCCAATCAAGCAATTGGCTTCCCGATTTTCGTCTGATCACATTTTTCTTAAAAAATGTAAAAGATGGCGGCTGAAAAAATAAATTGAATAAAAAATCTGAGCTTATGAATGAAACAAATTCATCTTTCATTGAAGACTGTAATAGGATGGCCACCGGATCTTGAAAACTATGAAAAATCATTTCTCCTTGATGAGCAAAAATCGAAAGGAAACCATCTTTCATCAGTGTTAGTTGTTTTTGCCCTATTTCTTCTGTTCTGAGAACATTTTTGAATGAAATGGAAATGATAGGTTTGTCTGCTTGTCCATGCATATCAACAAAAATATTCATATATTCTTGCACATATTCAAATATGATAGCCATATAATATGCATCAAGTCTATCCTCTTTTTTATCAAACAACTCTGCTTTGGTCTCATTGAATTTTTGGGAATTTGTTTGAGGGCCACCATTTTGACTTTCAAACAAATTAATTGAAATAAGTTCGTGCTCATAATCTTCTAGAAAATGTGAAAAGCCAACAACGTGCATTATTTCATAGTCTAGAATTCCCATAGATGAATTTTCAAAACCCTGATTTTCAAATGACTCAAATAAAATCACTGCCTCTTTACTATCTTTTTGTATTTCTAATGGAAAAGTAGCATATACTGCTTCGTTTCTTTCCCGAAAATCTATGTCATTTTTTTTTTTATTGTTGGAGACTTCCATAGATGCATTTTTAGAATCTTCATCCATGTCTATTTTGTTTAAAAATTGAACCACAATGTCATTCTCAAGGGAAGAGAAAATACTTTGAAACACCTTTTCATGTTGAGAATCTATATCGATTTCGGGAGAGAGAAAATGACTTTGAACAATACTTTCTGGAGAAACTTCTTCTTCCTTTTCAGGCTGGTAGTTGAACATAGACTGCAAATTTGAGCTGACATGACCCTTTACGTGATCGTTCATAATATTTATCATCACCACTGCGCTCATGCTTGGAGGATTCCTGACCTGAGATACTACAAATATTTTCCTTCAATAATTCAAAGGAAGCAAAACATAATGGTAGGGTTGTCTTACCTGATTTGAAATTGTCTTCGATTTTATCCCCAACAAATGGTTGTATTTCAGCACAAGTGATAGGGTTTTCAGACACACGAAAAGAGTGTTGTGATAATTGTCCTTCTGTTTCATTAGTTTGGCATGGTTTTTCATAAGTGTAGATTTACTCTCCTCAATGATGATCTTAGGGTTTTCTTTCAACAATCTTAATGAAGAAAAACATAAAGGTAAAGAATTTCCTTCAACTAATTCAACACTTTCTTCTTTATAACTATGATATGTAGGTTGAGTCATTTCATTACACCGCTGAAAGAAAAATTCTGATAGGGGATATGTAGTTGGTTTCTCTAAATATTCATCATCACAATTGTCACTGCATTCATAATATATAGGTAAATCAATAGCATATGCAATATCATCTAGCAAGAACAACTTTGGGACGTCAACATGCTCTTCAACAGACTGATTTGCAAACTCATCTTCTTGACTGTCTACAAATAAATACATAAAATTATAAGTCCCTCGCTTATCATGGGATGGATCAGAAGCTAGATCAACATCCCTTCTCTGAACAAGTGGAATACAGTTCTTTGCAAAATTATTTTCATTGGAAGCTTTGCAAGAACCTATGATATCGTCAATTCTGTGCTATAAATTCCAATCAACTATTTTCTGTTCACATTTTCTTTCATGTTCTTGAGCATTCAACTCATCATTCTGGATTGGATTAAATGCTTGGATGTTGTGCTGAATGTCCTGAGAATCCCTAAACATTTGTTGTAAGGACTCAAGTTTGTTGGAATATTGGTTGTTGTCATTGATGTCAACCCTAGTCATGGGTTTTGGACCGCAAGATTGATAAAGGTATTT
>SNQJ01S0153503.1:13518-36208 GCA_010110895.2 Picea sitchensis | reverse complement strand
TATTTCCACCATGATTTCCTCCCTCCCACCCATCTCCATGAGTTTCATTTTACGATTGATTATATATCTATTTATGCTCATGAACATTTTGTGTTGGACTTATCTTTTTTGTTTCACATGATTAAACACATGGGGAGATACTTTGATGGGATGATCAATTGGTTGCATGGCTTTACCTGACATCACCTATCGCTTGATCTTTAGGGCCATAAGGCCCCAGGTAAGTAGGTAGGTCATATTTATTTCCTTGCATCTGCATCTTGATTGCTCATATTAGTTTATATGAATTTCATTTTTCATTTTTATCTACTTGCATATTGATTTCATGCTTAGTTTAGAATTTTTTGAAAAAATGCTAAAATTTTATTTTCAAGGCTAGTTTCATTTTTGGTTTTGATGTATATGGACGAAGGGTGATAGAACCACCCTAGATTTTATGGTTTCTTTTTTCAGTGTAGGGAGAATTATACCAGGAGATGTTGTGGGTATCATGCACTCTACGGCAAGAACATGTCCCCAAGTAGGAGCTAGATGTTATCATCATTTTTTGAGATAACTAAGGAGTTGATGTCTCGAGGACCTCAGGTTGCATATATGGAGTGTCGAGAGACCACATGAATAGAATTGTCCACTTGCACATATGAAGGCCCGCTCTATCACCACATTCTGATCCATTGTCAACACATCCACCACAACAACTAGCTTTTGGAAGGCAGATGGGTCTTGATCCATGCAGAACAAATCATGTATTGTGGAAGGTAATCACTCTAATATTTAATGCATTTAAACATGTTGTATTTGAGATTATTTTGATTATTGAACGCCTACTTGGACATTATGATTTTGACCACGGTTCACCTTAGTGAGTGTCATAGATTTCCTAGTAAGTGGCCAACCTTTGGGGAAGTTTTGTGACTAGGGGTCCCTTAAGAAGTTATCGTACCACTCCCGACCATACTTACCACTTTTCTCTCATTACACTCCCATCATATTGTCTTCTTCTAGGCCCTTTAAATTTAGTGAAATAAGAAGGGCATGGACCTCATTTCATGGGAAGAAGGGGCTGAAGGTCCAGAGGGATTGTTGTTGGCTAAAAAGATAAAAGCCTAAATATATACCTTCTAGATGTTTCACCCAGGGATCCCTGAAAAAGCAATGAAACACTTGTCTATAAGAAATGGGGGACCTGTAAAAATAAATGATAGTGAATGCTTAAGGGGTTAGTTGGAGGATGGGAGGTCTCATCACAAGCCAACTTATCATGATCATAGGTATTTAGTAGTATGACATTACCATCATCTAGTCACCAAGCCAAGGTAGTGGCTCTCAGTTACACAACTGAGAGAAAGGGTGTCTCGTCATGAGCCAACCTTCCCATTTCCGCCAGGTATTTCTGAATGCATTATCGTTATCTGGTCACCAAGTCAGGATAATGGCCTTCGACTTGTTCCTTAAAACATAAAAGAAATAAAGAATGGAAAGAAAATGGGCTTGGAAAAAGTACATCGCAAACGAAGGTGCCACACACCGTCTACAAAGGCACCCATAAATGGGACAATACCAGCCCTTGTATGTCATGAAACTCATCAACCTATGAAGTCTAAACCAATTCCACCTCATCATCCACTACATAACCTTGAAAGGCCATCCTTGGGAGAATCCCCTACTTGAGGGCTTTGGTCTACCCGATAGGACTTTTATGACACCTCTCCCATACTCAAACTTGGTCAATTGTATATGGTTTTTGAGCATTTGTTTAATTTGATGAGGTAGTTTTGATACACATGTTTAGGTGCCTTGCTTATTAGATGTGGTTTACACTTGTCATGATATCTTTGACTTGAGATATTTGGAGGGCGTACCCTTTTGTTTTGCAGGACCTTGCTTGGTGGCCAGTTTTGGGAGAACAAGCCTAGCTTGGGCTTCCATGGGGTAGAGAACCCACAGGTCAGATACAAAGGGTACACATACCGAATGAAGACCACATCCTTTGTAGGCCTAGAAGACACCTTGGACGAACTCACCTTGCCCTCACAAGCCAAACGTTTTGCTTTGGAGGCCTAAAACATCACCTTGAGGGACTTGACGTCATACTTGAGGGGCTTCAGGTGGTGATGAGGAAACATGGCACATTTTGGAAGAAGGAAGTCTTGAGACCAGATGAAAAGGAAAGGATTGAGAACACATGGATTTTGGAAGCCTAACACACCCTTCTCCAAGCCCAACGACTTGACACAAATGCCAAAACGTGACATTAAAGGAGGTTGACGCCACCTCTTTAGGGTTTTCCTTGTGCAAATTTACTTTTTAGTTGAATTTTTTTAGTATTATTTGTGTATAGGGGAAAGATTAGGGTTTTTGACCCCTATCTTGTGGTTTACCCTAAAATTATGTGGACAAACATACTAGAGAACATTTTGTATAAATAGAGATGTACTCTATTTGCACCCTATTTGGGAATTTTTCATTGTCTCTTGGTTGCCACTCTCTTGTAATGGTTTTACTTTGGCTATTGGATGGATGGATGATGCGCTATCTCTAGTGGAGGATTGTTTATTTCTTTATGGTGGATTTTCTTGGTTAAAAATAGGTTTATCTTGTTAATGCTTGGACTAGGTAAGGAATCTTGGTTATTATTGCTTCTTTTCTTGGTTTCAAATTTAATTTGACTAATATTTTGGGGAGTATAAGTGCATACAACCCCACTAAGTCCATTTTAATTGTCTTGAAATACTTTGTTGAATAAGGAAATACTAGGAGGAGTAAAAGGGTTCACACCCTACTAGGGTTTTCCCTAGCTAGCTTAGCTTGCCTTGGGGAGTAAAAAGGCTTACACCCCCAAGGAAGTAGCTCACCTATCTCTTTAATTTTGAGACTCCACAACCCAATAGTTAAAGGCACTAATCTTCTTTGCATTGGATAAATAAAATCATTGCGTTGGTATACGTGAAAACATGAGATTTTGAGATTGTCTAAATTGGAACCTATTATATGTGCTCTAAGCTTGCTAAGGCCACAAGGGCGTTTTGATTGTTCAAGGATATGTTATTGTTGTTATAAAATTTATGCTACAGACATTAGGGCTGCAGTGAACTCATTTAAATTCTTTCTCTTACTCACTATTCATCCGTAAAAAAATTGCTAAGTTTCCATAATAATCTACTAATCATTGTGCAACTTTTGGGTGGTTTACTTGTGATTTTTGGTGGTTGAATCTTGTTGTTGTAGAAATTTTTTGCTACATCCATAAGGATGCTACAATAATTATTTGAAAACACTATCTATCAACCCTCTTTTACCATCAAAATTTGTGCTTGAATATTGCAAAGTTATCTATTGGTTTAGTGTTTCATTGTCCAATAATTATTTGACAATTTTGATGGTTAATTCTGCAGTAACTAGCTATTGTTCTCGCTGATATATATTTTTGTTTACTGATTCAATTAGGGACAATGAGCTTAACTTGATTGTCCACCTAATATATTACTTGCATTCTTGGTTTTTCTTGTGTCTCGGGCAAGTACAAACACTCTCAGCAGGTACCCAAGGACTTGGAAATCTTAAACATTTCCCAAGACTCATTCTTAAGCCTTATTCCATCTAGTAAATTGACCTTATAGGGTCTTCCATTCATACATCTCACTTTCCATCTCATTTCCCCCTAGGGTCACTGAAATCCCCCCCTTTAGGTGATTCTATCATCTCTAAATTGACGGGAATACCTGCCTAAGGTGACAGTGGGTAGGTGTTCTCAAAGTTGTAGGCATTTTGGTGGTTGGGTCAGGGTTTTCCCAACCTACAACTTGTGTGATAACATAGTCGATGCATTAGTTTTTGGGACTTGAGGTTTGACAACGATCGTGCGAGATCTTCCTCGGACAGAGGAAGTACACTTTAGAGATCCTGAGGAGATTCAGGATGGAGGATGGAAAACTGATGGCCACTTTGATGGTGACCAACCTGAAGAAGATTGATTCTTCAGCTTCAGAGTTATCAGATTCCAAACAGTATAATCAATTGATTGTCTCATTGATGTATCTAGTCAACACTCGACCAGATATTTGCTTTTTTGTTAACACCTTGAGCCAGTTCATGGTGGAGCCTAGGGAGGTCCACTAGGTGGTTGCAAATCACATGCTCAGATATTTGTAGGGAATAATAGGATATGTATTGTATTACCTTGATGGATATGGTGTGATATTGTAGGGGTTCTATGATTCAGATGAGACAGTCAATGATACAGATTGGAAGATCACTTCTAGGTGCTACTTCATTTTGTGGTCAATAGTTATTTCCTAGTTCAACAGGAAGCAGACTTAAATATCACTGAGTTCAACAGAGACAGAGTATATGGTGGTTAGTCTATCTAGTTGTGAGGTCATCTAGCTTTGAAATATACTCACATGATTGTTTAGTCAAGATCTTGAGCCAACAGTGATCCACTACGATAACCAGAGTTGCGTCAAACTCTCGGAGAATCCAGTGTTTCATGACAGGTCAAAGTACATTGAGACTATATACCACTTCATCAGACATAGGGTGCAGAAGGGAGTAGTTCAACTCCAATATATTCTTAGAGAGGAACAATTGGCAACCATTTTCACCGAGTGCTTGATCAAGGTCAAGTTCGTCTTCTTCAAAGACAAGGTTGGTGTGGTGGGGAATACATTCCTCACTAAGAGGGAGTGTTAGTGTTTGTATCTTAGACAAGTATTCTTGCAAGGGTGTCTACTTGTGAAAATCATCATTAAATGCATCCTTACCCTTCCTAGAGTTCACTTTATTAGTTTATTAATAAAGGTGAACGCCTTTTATTAAAGTGACTAAGTTAAAGTCACTTAATGATTTAATTAAAATGTAGTCATTGATCTCACGGTCTACTCTTGACCATTGAGAATAGGTAAATGAATAAAGTAAAAAATACAAAGTCAGGGAGAAAAACACAAGGATAATTCATTTTCACAAGTCACGTTAGGTAAAGGAGAGGAAAAATCAGATCTAATTTTTCCAACATTGGCAATGTTATCCCCAATTCCTAGGGATAACTAAGGAGATGATGTCTCAAGGCCCCCAGGTTGCAGAGATGGAGTACCAAGAGACAACTTGACCAACAATGTCAAATTGCAGAAATAGAGACCCACCTCGCCACCACAGTTCGAGGTTCATCGGGACGGTATCCACCACATCAGTTGGCTTCCGGAAGACATTGGGTCTTGCTCCATGAGGTAAAAGCCAGGTATCATGGTGAATGTCATTCCAATATTTGAGGCATTTGAGTTTGTTGCATCTATTACTGCTTTTGATTATGTAACGCCTACTTGAACATTATTCTCTTTGCCCTATTTCACTTTCATGGTTAACATTGTGCGCTAGTAAGTGGGTCTCCCTTATGGATAGGTTTTCTACTGGGAGGTCCTCTTGACGAGTCATCACGTCATTCTCATACATACTTGTCACTTTCCATGCCTCATCCCCTCATCTCCTTACCTTTTTGGATTTTTGGGTATACTGATCCAAGAAGGGGTTGTCCCTCATTTCATGGGAAGAAGGGGATGAAGGCCCAAACGCTTGTAGCTGGAAAACGATAAAATCCAATCATTGACCTTCTATATTCTTGCCTAAGGATCCTAGGGACAATGAAATGTCTCTCATAAGAAACTAATGGGACCCGTGAAAATTAATTAATACAAAATGCCAACCAAGGTGGAGCATGTGTGGGCATTGTTTGTAATGCTTAGGTATAATCCCCACACATGTTTTCAACTTGGGGAATCATTATGTGACCAAGGTAGAGTCAAGGTGGACATTGTTTTTCATGCTTAGGTAGAAGCCCCACCTTGGCTTCAACCTAGAAACATCTTAAAAGAACAAAAGGAAATAAATGGGCTTGGAAAAAGGTTGCATTGAAAACGAAGGTGCAACATACCCTCTACAAAGGCACCCATAAATGAGACACTACAACCCCTTTGATCCAAATGGATATCGGTGGCCAATCACCTTTTCCAATAGGCTCAAAACAAAGTTCTGGCAATTTTGGTAATTTACTACTTTTAGCTGTTTTCACTTCTGGAGCCTTTTTGAGGCCCTAAACGATGTTTTTTGGGGAAACATGTTTTCAATATATAAGTTCCTTAGATATTGCACCTAAAATGAATCTCCTCGATGATACCTTTCCAACAGGCTATCATACGCCTAGAACGAAGATCATATGCAAAAGTTACGACCCCGGGAAGTTGATGTAGTAACTTACCCAAACAGGGCCCACATGACTTTTGGCGCTTCATCTCCTAGGGTTAGGTTTTTGGATGTCTAGGATTTTTGACATTCCTGCTTATTGTAAAAAGGCCTTCAGAGCCTCATTGTAATCATATTCTTGTGAATGAGCGCAACTATCACATCTCTCCTCAGAGATAAGCCGCCACGATTCCAGCAAGCTTGTTTCTGCTGCATTTTACAGTTTCCAGCTTATTTATTTATTAATAGAAAACCAGTTTTACTGTATCTCTATTATTTTGTGTTACACACCTATTAATAATCTATATTCATTTCGTTCTGATCATACAATCCAGATCAATGGTATTAGAGCGGTCTTCTCCTTGTCGTCTTAATGCATGTCCCCAACGAGGTCGAAGTACAAAGAGTTGGGTCTCAAGCTTGTTTCTCTTGAGGACAAAAGCTCTCGCACGCCCAAGCAACCTCTCATGGAAGGAAAAAATAAAGATGACATGACATGAGATCCTTTCAAACTGTTGATTGAGGAAACCCTCACACAACAGAGGAATGAGATGATGGATAGTTTCGCGCAAATCCTTCGACGACTACCAATAGTCGACGCATCTTCTTCGAACAGAGGCGTCGCCCCCTTCAAGGTACAAATAAACTTCGATATTTCTATATTTGAAGTTCAGATAGATGCAGAAGTTGTATACAAGTGGTTGAATATACTAGAAGGGTATTTTTCTGTCCATAACTTTTCGAATAGAGAAAAGTTTACTTTTACGCTCCTCAAAGCTGTTCCCCATGTCAAATATTGGTGGGAAACTTTCTGTGAGCAAAAAGAAATAGAGGAACCCTCACTATTTTCAGTCATGACCACCTGAGAATCCTTTAGGGATGCTATTAAGGAACAATACTACCCTGTCGGAAGTTATGATGACCTGTATACCAAATGGACCACACTGCGGCAAGAAAGAGACCAAGCAATGCCAGATTTCACAAATATCTTCCATACCTTGTGCACCAAGCTGGGTATCAAAGATTCAAAGCGACATCTAGTGCTCAAGTATCGTGGTGCTCTGCATAGATATATCCAGACCGAAATGGAATTTTTGGACATCTCATCCTTAGGTGCGACCTACATATATGTTGTCAAAATCGAGCATAAGCTCAAACAAAAGATGTGGCTATTTGGGCCTGGGAACCCCTCACAACAAAATCCAATAAAGGGCGGCCCCAACCCACAAAACAAAGGATAGAGAAAAGATGGACAATATCAGGACAACAATTCCAAGCCGCAAGCAAAGAAGGAAACTAGAAAGACAAAGAAAGACACCAGGAAGTGGTGCGACTTCCATAAGATCCCTTGGCATAAGAGTGTTGACTGCTGCTCAAAGCAGTCACTGGTGGACGAAGTGAAAGCCTCTGAATCATATGCAGATTCTGACTCTGAGCCAGAACTAGAAAGGGGAAGACTGATCATTGACGCAGAACCTAGTGCCACCGTTGCTACCACCAAGCTCCAACCTCGTGAACTAGATGAGCTAGAAGAAGGAGAGTGCCTCTTCCATTCACAGATGTGGGTAAAAGGCACCTCGCTGCACTTCATCATTGATAGCAGTAGCTAGAAGAACTTCATATTAGAAAAGGTCATCAAGCGGCTGGCCTTGCCAACAATGCCGCACCCACAACCCTACACCATTGGATGGCTTCGCCAAGGAAATGATCTCTGCGTCAGCCAACAGTTTCGATTGTTGTACGACATCAAGCCCTTCAAAGACGAGGTATTGTGTGATGTTTCTCCTCTCGAAGTTTGTGATGTTCTTTTGGGCAAACCTTATTTATGGAAACGCCATGCTGTATATGAGTCTAGGCCTCGTAGTGTTATTATTACTTTGAACAGGAAATTGTACAGGATACCTAAGGCAGTCCCACCTAGTGCTATTTCCTTGATCTCTGCTAAGCAATGCAAGAAGGTCATCTCTCAGATGGGGAGGTTTGTATTCTTCATGATTTGCTCTCAGAACAAGCGAAAGATCACGACCACATCTAGGGTCTTTGCGACCGACCTCTCCACACAAAAGAAGCAAGTAGATAAGGTCATGGAAGAATATTCAAATATCTTCTCCTCACCTATAGGGGTACCTCTGCACCTCCAGGTAAAGCACCCCATCGATCTGACCCCCGACGCACCGCTGCCCAATGGGCCAGTCTATCACCTCTCTTTGTTAGAGAATGAGGAGATCAAGTGACAGATCCAAGAACTGCTCCACAAGGGTCACATCTGTCCCATCTCATCACCTTGCGGGAGCCCAATCATGCTGGTACAGAAGAAAGATGGAACCTGGCGACTCTGTATTGATTACCAGGCTGTGAATAAAATCATAGTCAGAAACCGGTACCTGATTCCCTGAATCGACGACCTCCTTGATCAACTCACAGGGGCCAAATTCTTCAGTAAGATTGATCTGAAGTTTGGTTACCACCAGGTCCCGATAGAATAGATAGATGTATGTAAGACCGCCTTCAAGTCAAAGGAAGGCCTTTTTGAATGGTTGGTCATGCCCTTTGGTTTGACAAATGCTCCAACCACTTTCATGAGGATGATGGACGATATCCTGTGACCATTCACCAATACTTTTGTAGTGGTGTATTTGGATGAAATTCTAATTTACAACAAGACTTGGGACGAACACTTACAACATATTCAGCAGGTTCTGCACACCCTGCGACAACACAAGCTATACGCCAACTTGGAAAAATGCTCCTTTGGCATGGACAGGGTTCATTACCTGGGTTACATCATTGATCAACATGGCGTACATGTGGATCCACCCAAGATCCAAGTCATATGTGACTAGCCAGCCCCAACCACACTCACTGAGATTTGGAGCTTCTTGGGCCTTGCCAATTTCTACCGCAGGTTCGTGCTGGGATTCTCCCATATTGCATGGGCCCTCAGCCAAATAAACAGGGGTGGTGGTAAGGTGAAATTTGCATGGGGCCATTCCCAACAACGAGAATTTGATGATTTGAAGCAACACTTATGCTCAACCCCAATACTTTCACTACCATACCTACAACATCTCTTTGAGATTGAGACAGATTCTTCAGACTATGTTGTGGGTGTCGCTCTCACTCAACATGACCACCCCGTGGCCTATCATAGTGAGACATTGTCAGATATTGTCCGTAAGTACCCTACTTATGAAAAAGAAATGT
This sequence comes from Picea sitchensis, assembly GCA_010110895.2. Classification (NCBI taxonomy): domain Eukaryota; kingdom Viridiplantae; phylum Streptophyta; class Pinopsida; order Pinales; family Pinaceae; genus Picea; species Picea sitchensis. Next base: position 26,770 of record SNQJ01S0153503.1, on the reverse strand, counting down.
ACTCCATTATGCAAGCCTGCTGCCAGTGGAGACATTACATTCTTAGGAAGGAGACAATCATCCACACTGATCATAAGCCACTGCAGTTCATGCAGACACAAGGAAAATTGCAGAATGAACGCCATCAGAAGTGGTCCACATACTTGCAACAATTCACCACGGTGCTAGACTCTTGCGGCCATGAGACCTCTAGATGGCCCCAACTCTATGAGACAGACTCTGACTTCGCCACCACCTACCAAATGTTGGGTGCAAACATAGTTGTCGATAATTTCCATCTTCAGAATGGGTTGTTGTGTGGTCTGGGCCATATATGTGTTCCATCAAGCGAGCGAGAAAATATGATATTGGAAGCACACTACAGTCAGGTGGTAGGACACTTTGTTGTCGAAAAGACAGTGGCGATGCTACATAAACATTTCTACTGGACGAAACTTCGACAGGAGGTCAACAAGTATATTAGGTCCTGCATTGCCTGAGCTATTGCCAAACCGACCAATAAGAAATAGGGCATGTACACCCCTCTTCCTACTCCTGAGAGGCCATGGGAATCCATCTCAATGGACTACATGTCGGGCCTCCCATCCACCAAGTGGGGAAATGACTGTGTTTTTGTGGTTGTTGATCGCTTTTCGAAGATGGTGAGTCTGGTTGCCTGCAAGAAGAGCATCACAACAGAGGTCACTGCCAAGCTCTTCTTTGAACGAATCTAGGCACATTTTGGAATCCCACAAACCATTGTCTCAGATCAGGATAGTTGATTTCTTATCACATTCTGGTCGAGCCTCTGGTCATTGCTGGACACGAAGCTCACTAAATCCACGACCTTCCACCCCCAGACAGATGGCCAAACCGAGGTTGTAAATCGAATGATTGTGCATATCCTTCGCATGTATAATTCAAAGCACCCTCACACATGGGATGAGAGCCTTCCCTATGTCCAACATAGCTACAACCAAGCCTTTCATATCTCAATCAGCCACAACCCCTTTTAGGTGGGGTTGGGATTCCAACCACTGGGTCCCATAGATGTTGCACTTCCCCTTGTGGTCACCTCGACCGACTCATATCCTACTCCAACTGAAGTAGACAAATCCACCCGGTTCATTGAGCGGATCCAGCACATCTGTCAACAGGTTCAGGATATTCTACAGAAGTCCAATGACAAGTACAAATAGTGCCATGATCAACATCGAGTGCCACATAAGTTTCAGGTGTGCGACAAAGTTTGGTTGCACTTGCAGAAAGAATGCCTTACAGGACCCCATTGGAATCTTTTCCCACTTCGTTATGGTTCATACACTATCACCAAGGCCATGGGGGATAATGATTTTGAGCTCAACATTCCTCCTTTCCTTGGCCTGCACCCAGTGTTCAACGTGGATCTCCTTCGCCCTTATTTTCCACCACTATTGGACACCTCAGAAGTAGCAGAACAATTGACACCAATAGAGCTCAACCCCGACTGCATACAACAGGCATCAAATGATCATATTGTGGACACATAGATCAAGGGCACTTGACAGCAAAGGATCCATCTTTATCGAGTCGTTAAATAAGGGAAGCTCCTGCACCAAGGCAAGTGGCTCACCTGGGGCCAAATTCAACAGAAATTTCCTCATCTGATGGGGGACCTCAATGAAATGGATACCATTTCTTCCTAAGGAAGGAGTATTGATCTATATGGATATCGGTGGCCACCCACCTTTTCCAACTAGCTCAAAACAATTTTCTGGCAATTTTGGTAATTTACTATTTTTAGCAATTTTCACTTCCGAAACCTTTTTGAGGCCCTAAACGATGTTTTTTGGGAAAACAGGTTTGCAATATGTAAGTTCCTTCAATATTGCGCCTAAAATGAATCTCCTCGATAATAAATTTCCAACGGGCTATCATATGCCTAAAACGGAGATCGTATGCAAAAGTTACGACCCCGAGAAGTTGATGTACTAACTTACCCAAACATGGCCCACGTGACTTTTGGCGCTTCATCTCCTAGGGTTAGGTTTTTGGATGTCTAGGGTTTTTGACATTCCTGCTTATTGTAAAAATGCCTTCAGAGCCTCATTGTAATCATCTTCTTGTGAATGAGCGCAACCATCACATCTCTCCTCAGAGATAATCCGCCACCATTCCAACAAGCTTGTTTCCGCTGCATTTTACCGTTTCCAGCTTATTTCTTTATTAATAGAAAAGCAGTTTTATTGTATCTCTGTTATTTTGTGTTAAGCACCTGTTTATAATCTATATTCATTTTGTTCTGCTCACAAAATTTGGATCACCCTTGTATGTCATGAACTGTGTTGAAACATATATATTTTTCTAAACTTTAGACCAAAAGAATTTTCATTTTTGTTTAAATAAAAACAAGAACAAGAACGCACTAGACATCACTGTCGAATGAAGTCTTCTGATTAATCCAATGGTCTAAAAACTTTTTAAAATATTGGAGCCACCCTTTGTTTAAATAGTCAAAGCATTAAGACAACTTCCAAAGTATCGAGTTTCGGGGATTCACGATGTAAGCAGTTTGACATAGAATAAAATCTGAAATCCTGATATGCGAAGTCATGAAAGTTAGTTTAAAAATTAAACCGAGTTAATTAAAATGATTAATAATGTTTAACGGTAATTAAAACTTATCGTAATTTCACGTTTTGGAAATCTCGCCTCAAGCAAAATCTTAAAAACCCCTAAAAATGAAGTCATGAAAACATTAAGTTCTTAAGCATGTTTAATTTAACCTCTAACAAAAAATTAACGATATAAATTGACTTTTCTCACATTCGCGTTTCGGGATTTTTCAATCTTGTTACATCCAAAACCCTCAGTTGCGAATCGCCAAAATTTGGTAATATTTATTATGAATCAACGAAGATATTTTATAACGTAAGGCGCGTATCTCCAGTTGTACTCTCCTCATTAAAACGAATAAATTCATCATCCATAGAAGCGTGCTCGAAATTAAGGCATACTAAGGGTGAATAAAAGTTTTTATTTCAAATTTCATTCTCACTTTCAACAAAGTAGTAAGTTTTACTCAAGAAAAGATTATGCCTTCTCCCCTGTAATAGGTATTCACTTTTATCACAGGCATCATGGCACCCAGGGAAAAACCAAAGAAGAGTGATGAGGCCGGTGAGGGATCAAATCCGAACTCAGATGTTCTGTCTGATACCACACCACATGTTGTAGATTCAATCAGGTCCTGGATGCAGATTTTCAAAATTCTCGAGCGCAAAGTCATAAATTTCCCAGATGATTCTGGAGACGAAAAGACTGATAAAAACATAACTAAACTCAGAGTTATAGCAGAGGCTGAACTTCATAAAATAGCTACTCAACCGAAGCTCATGTCATACAATGACATGATAAGCTGGGCTCTGGAGAACGGCGATGTGCAGACAAGGAGCATCATAAATCATCAAAAGGTCGTCGTCGACTCTTTTATACCAGAACACATTCAAGTAATGTACAAGCTATCCCTTGTTTCTAAATATATTTATAATTCCGCATTCATAGAAGATTTTCAACGAAAGGAATGTGCAGAATTTGACCAAACCTATCCAGATATAATTAAAACATGGTGGGGAATTCCAACGAAATTCAAAGCTGATTCTCATGGTGTTTTATCCACCGCATCATTAAATGAATATATGGTCTATATAGCCATGATTTTATGTAGACTATTTGGAAGGAAAATCCCTACCCATTTCCCGGTGGAATGGGTATCAATCATGCATGAGGTAGCCAAGGGTTTCACCTTCAATTGGGCTAAGATTCTGTCAGATAGCCTAACTAAAGAGATTGTTGAGTACCAAATGGCAAAGTCAAAATGCCAACCTGCATCTTTTTATATGTCTGCGTATGTCATGGATTCCATCTGTTTTATGACTCCATTTCCATTACTGAAGATAATTTCTCTTATATCAGAGTTTTTCGGATGCTCAATTCCCCCTCATGCTCTCCCAAAGTTTCTACCTGAAAAACTAGTGTGCAGAGAAGTGGCATACCAAATAATAACAGGAGGCATCGACAAAGAGTTAAAAGCAGTTCAGAAGAAATTCTGGCCTGCTTTTCCTCTACAGGTTGGAAGGTTTTCACTGCTAAATTTTGGCCATTCCAAGGTAGAAGCTGTAGCATTAGAGGATGTTAAATTGGTAGACGTCGAACTTAGAAGGCATGATCCATATCAAATTGTGGGAAATCACATAGCTCAATGTAATATGAAAACATATGAGCATGAAGACTCCCCCTATGATGACATATTCAAAGGAATCCGAGTTTATGAAAAGGTACTAGACAGAGTCCAAGCGTTACCCCCTGACCCACATGCCAACTTTTCCACTTTCCAAAAACACAGACGAAGTGGGTTTCCCAAGATACTACAAGGAGAATTGAAACTCACTCCTTCATAAGAAGGAAGTATACCTACAGGTTTTGAACCAAAATCCTTTGGTAAATAGACTACTGAGGAAACCCCAACGAATCCTGAAGTGTCTTCACAAGGGTTAGAAACTTCGCAGGTAGAACATCTAGAGTCTGAAACAAAGTTTAAATCCATGACACCTCTAAAACATAATCAAATGATATCTCCTTTATCGTCAACTACTCCTGCTGATACCTCCAAAACAACAGAAGGAACGCAGTTCACAGATTTGGGTAGTCCTATTATAGAATTAGCCCCTTTACAATCATGTTTTGGGACTCCTAGTCTCGAAGGTATATATGTAAGTGATCTTACTCCGATCTCTATTGAATAAATATCTTCCTCCGACTACTTTTTTAGTAAGAAGAGGAAAGTTGTGGTGAAACAACAAATGGACCCAAAAGAAGGTACAATGGTCAAAAAGAACAAAGTATTATTAGATGGGCAAAATTTGGAAGATGAAGATTTTGCTACATAGGTGGCAGGCTCCTTGGGAGCTTTTTCCATGGCCAACTTATTTTCTGTTGACTTTCTGAAAGAAAGGTTGAGGAAGAGGAATCAGACAATAAGTTAGTTGCGAGATCAAATAAAGAATACAGAGAATAATATCAAAAGAGAGGTCAACAAAGGACTTGAAAAGGCTAGAGATGCTAATAGACAAGAAATCCAACTGCTCAAGTCCAGTCTTGTTCAACAAGACGAGTTGGTTAAACAATTACAAAACAAGGTAAGTTCCACTGAAAAAAATGGTTGTAAATATAGCAGTGTTTCGGGCCTAGGCACTGGAAGTGCATCAGAAGTTGGAAGCAACACGACAAAGCATGTTTTCTAAGGTAGGGATCATCCAAGATTATTTTCGGGAGATGGGTCGATCATTAGATAATATTGGTTTCAAAGAAAAAGAGGCTAATGCATCCCAAACCACCTTTCAAAAAGAAGTAGTATTTTCGGCTAGAGAAGAGGTACCAGTGACTCCCATATTGACTGTCATGGAACAAATCAAGGGTGATGTAATACTAAAGGCATGGGGGGCCAATATAGCCGAAAGTAAGAAAATGGCTAAAGAAATAAAGAAATATTTTGAAGAGGCTTTTGATTTGCTAGATAAAAAAATCACTAGGCATTGGAAAGGACGATTGTACTGGAGTACTAGGACAAATCAATGTTATAAAGCATCAACTGGACATCAAATAAATCTTGTTGAAGCTCAAATTGAAATTTCACAGTTGAAATAGGTTGATGTCACTCAAATGGATAGATGGCTAGTAAAGCAAAATTTACAGTTGCAATCAATAAATTTTGAAGGTAAAAGGATCGAAGACATGTTGCCGAAATTACAGAGAAATATGTATCTTTTTGAGGCAAAGGATGTGACAGAGCCTTCCAAAGTTTTAGTACAATTTCTAAGCAGGTGCGTTGAGTGTCTTGAGCCAAGTGAAGGAAGCACTTCAAAGAATCAATGAAGTAATACATGTATGCCCGCTCTGCCAGTATGAGAGAGAGAAAGAAAGTAACCAAGTGAAACGATTCAATTTTTTATTTTATAACCGTTAGCATCTAGGAGTAAGGAGAATTCCAATTGTCTAGGGTTGGTAACCTTTTGTATAAATATAATTTCAAAATACTTAGGAAGGGATTTTTTTTTGGCTGATTGTAATAGAGAGATCTCTCCTTTTCGAGAATTAAGACAAATGCAGACCAAAGACTCCATATTTTGTCAATCTTGAGTTATGTGTTCTTATGTTCTTTCGTATTCCAACATCTTTATTCATATGCCTTTGATGAATGCTTAATCACGACTTAATACAACATCTACTGTGGTTATATGTTTATTTAATTATCTGATTGTTTACAGATTTTCCTCTGTATTGGCTATTAGCAAATACAAGACCCGTGAGTTAATTAGATTACCACATTTTATGCTTCATTAAAGGTTTCACATCCTTTTTCTTCTTATGTATCAGAGTGAGATTCTTTTGTGATTGATGCCTCACTTTGTTTTAACAGCTTTATGTTTTCCTCTCATCACATTCATTATTTTCAAATTTGACTCAGATACAGAAAACAACCTCTGGATTTTTATACCATTAATTCCATTTCAAGAACTTTTCTCATACAATTGAAATTAGAAAAAGAAAACACAAAAACAACAGATCTTTTAAATTTCTTTCCTCCATGACTATACTTGTTGCAAGGAAGCCTAATATTGATCCCGACCTCATAGATCAAACCAACATTGCATTAAACTTGTTTAATACCATCTTGGAGATTGCTAACACCCGCGTTGAACTTGAATGTTCATGGGCAATGATTGAATAGGACATAAGAATCCAAGAACGTTGGGAAGCTAGGTAAAGACAACTTAGAAATCAACCATAGTTTCTTTCCTTAAAGAATTGTTTTTTTATGTTTTATCTTTTCATATTTTAAACTCTCTTTATTTTTCAGATGCCTTGACATTATATTTTGAAGCCTTAAGCATAAACTTAGGAACAACATCTTTTTGGCGCCATTGTCGGGGAACGAAGAAACGAAGTTATTTTTCCCTGGGGAGAACAACATTGGTAAGTTTCTTTCTTTTATAGTGAACAAATATTGCATACATTATAAGGTTAACTTTTATCTTTCACTTGGCGACTCCACAACTAATAAACTGACATTTAATTGAAAAAAATACCATAAAGAATCCAGACAATAAACAGACCTCGCCTGTATCCAACCCTGAAAAACTTTTGAAACCAAGAAGATAACTTAAACAGACTGCTTCGTCAACGAGTAAGATTTATCAACCTAAATCCACACAGTCAAATAATAAGGATCTACTTGAAAAGTCAAATACCCAACTCCTTTTCAGAGAAACATCCATCGATAGAATCAAAACCTTATAACCTAAGTTGGTGTTACCCGAAATTTAAAGCTGAAACTTTTCCAAACGTTTCCTTTACCAATAGAGGTAAAAGAGCTATATCACTTCCCGCTTTGATTGATGTTTTGAAAGTTCCCGAAATTCAATCCACAACCTCTCAGAATTCAGAAGAATATACTATATACCTTGACTCGACTCTTGTTGGTTCTCCTGTATACACATCGTGTGAGTCCGAAGAAACCAATCCTATTTTTTCGATTCCCTATTTTTCAAATTTCCTCTCTCCCGACGGTCATTTCTCTGAAACCTTTCCGTTTTATCCAAATGTAACCGAAAGGTCACCACACACCTTTAAAATTATTCTCTATAATCTCCAAGTTTCACCCTCCAAATTATCAATGGCTGCAGCCGAAGGAGGTGGTGCTACCGGGGGAGGAGGGGGTAGTCAAGTACCACCCCACCCCATAGAATCTTTTCCAAAGTTGCTGCTTGGTATGCCCCTTTGGTCCTCCCAGTCCCTCTCCATGATCTACCTGAAAATTATATGAAAAAACTGTCAAAGTTCATTGGGGAAGGAGATTTGAATACTACCGAACACATCAATTTCTTTGATCGATTTGCTGACATCCTTGGTCTTGAACACAAGGATGTTTATTCGAGGCTTCTCATTCAAACTTTTGAAGTTCAGGTGAGAACCTGGTTCCAAGGACTCCCAGTAGGATCCTTAAGATCATATGATGAGTTAGAAAATTATTTTATCATACAATGGGGAGAAAGGAAAGATCATCTTTATTATCTAACTGAGTTTGGAGCTTTGAGAAAGAAAAAATCAGAATCAGTTCTTGAGTTTACCCAAAGATTCAATAAATTGTATAATAACATTCCAGCTGAGGTTAAACCTTCCCAACCTGTAGAAAAAGTAACTTTTGTTGGTACTTTTGATCCTGATTTTTCTTTATTGTTAAGGGAAAGAAGATATGTTGATCTTAGTAAAATGCAGGATGATGCTTTAGAGATTGAGTCAAATATGATGGCATCAGGGAAGTTAAAAGTCAAATTAAAACCAGGAAATAAAGAAATCAAACAGTATAGAGAACAAGAAGGACCCTCTGGATCTGGGAGGTCTTCTGAAGATAAGATGGATGACATGGCGAGAATAATCAAATAAATGTCGAATAAAATCTCAAGAATGGAATTGGACCAATCAAAGAATGATCAGTTCCCTAGAAAGGATTCCAGAAGGAATCCTAACCCTCAAATACAACAAAGACAGATCAAGAATGAATATCAAAAGATTACAACCCCCTTTAAGAACGAAAATTTCATAGGGGGAGAACATATGCAAAATTTTGAGGAGTTAGAAGAAGATATGAATAATTTTGATGATGATTGTCAAGAACCTTATTTGACAAGATAAGATTATGAAGAATATTTAGATACAAAATACAAGTTTGAAAATGACAAGAACACAAATATTACAAAGGATTCATCTTATCAAGGAATCAATGATAATATAATGGCCGAACTCCAACATAAATACAATCTAAGGCCTAGAAACAAGAATATCACGACCACCCCACTGAAGAAAATTCTACCGAGAGGGGAAACAGACGAGGCAACTTCAAAGGCTTCTAAAAAACAGACTGCTAAAACCAAGACTGTTGATACAAAGTCTACCAAGACAAACCCAACATAAATACCAGTTATTAATACAAGAAAAGTGGAGGTTCCACTGATAGAAACGAAAGCAACACAAGCTAATAAAGCATAAAAAAAGGAGATATAAATCCAAACCAGAGAATTTGATAAGACAACAGGAAATTTCAATCTAGAAAATGAAATTAATAAAATCAAAATCCATGTGCCTCTGGTTGAACTGGCGAAAAATCCCATATACAGAAAACAAATTGCTAAAATGATAAATTTTTCTGATACTGAAAGTCAGGCCAATGTCATAAATTTAGAAGATGATAAACCGAATATAAGTTTTGGTCCACATTTTGAAGGTGCTAGAGATATTGTCGCTCCTTTTTACATCACCCTAACTGTACATGATCATCTTCTTCATAATTGCATGTTAGATTTTGGTGCTTCCCACAATGTGATGCCCAAAAGTATTATGGATAGACTTGGTCTCGAAATTACTCAACCGTATGGGGATCTTTATTCTTTTGATTCGAGAAAAGTTAAATGTATAGGTATGATAAAAGATTCAGTAGTTAATATTGCACAGATTCCTGTAAAAAGAGTTTTGATGGATGTGGTTGTCACTGATATACCTCCAAAGTATGGCATGTTATTATCTAGGTATTCAGGTGCCAAACTCGGAGGATCCCTCCAACTTGACATGGCATACGCCACAATCCCGATCTTCGAAGGATAGTTCACACGCTTGTACAAAGAAACAAGGTTGGTGTTTACAGTAAGTGATCCGCTGAACCCAAATAACTACCCTATTTATATTTCCGATCAATATTTAGGGAATTGTGTTTTATCCATTGATGATGATTTAGATGTATGTATAGAATAAAATTGTATAGAAAAAGAAAAATAAAAAGAAGAAAAGATAAGTAAAGATGTATATAGTTCTGGAGTTTGGAAAATGCATTTTGATGGTGCTTCATCTTGTGAAGGAGCAGGAGCTGGAGTGATGTTTGTGGCACCCGACGATGAGTTAATTATTCCATTTTCTTACAGACTACAGTGGGACATATATTACACTAACATTGTATGTGAATATGAGGCCCTAGTCTTAGTATTAGAAGCTGCTAGAAAATTAAAGATTAAGAACTTAGAAGTCTATGGTGACGTTGAACTGATCATAAAAAAAATTAATCGTCAATACCAGACTAAGCACCCAATATTGATATCTTATAGGAATTGCGCTTGGGATCTAATCGAGAATTTTTTCTCATCGGTTAATGTTCATTTCATCCCTAGAACTGAGAATCAACAGGCAGATTCATTGGCTAAAGTAGCCTCAACCTTTGTGCCTCCAACGGTTTTCAAACTTAAATATCATATAGAGATGAGACATAGACCTTCCATACCGAATAATATTCAACATTGGCAGGTTTTCGAGGACGATGAACAAATCAGGAAATTTTTAGAAATGGTAGATGATTTTGCCGAAACACATGTCGACCAAGAAAAACAGAATGATCCCGCTTGGATCATGCAAGAAGGGGAAGATCTTCAAGAGTTTCAAGATAAGATTGATAATCATCGTATGCTTGTTTTGAAAAATAATCAGATCCCCAAAGGCATGATCCCCTTAGAGAGATTATTTAATCATGACGACATTCCTTTGAAGTCCACTTTATAGCCTCAGCCAGAAGAAGTTGAAGATTGCAATATAGGCACCAAAGAAGTTCCTAGGTTGGTAAAATTATCTAAGTACCTTCCTCCTGAAATAAAAAGTAAGTATATTGAGCTTCTTAGATAGTATAAAGATGTTTTTTCTTGGCCCTATGATGGATTAAGAACTTATGACACCACTATAATGGAACATAAAATTCCTCTGAAGCAAGGTGTCAAACCATTCAGGCAGAAACTCAGATAGATTAACCCTATATTGTTGCTTGTGATAGAGAAAAAAGTAAAGAAACTTCTAGATGCTAAGATCATTGTTCCACTCAGATACTCTGAATGGGTGGCTAATTTAGTTCCGATAAGAAAGAAAAATGGTGAAATCAGACTCTGTGTAGATTTCAGAAATTTAAACAGATCATCACTCAAGGAAAATTATCCATTGCCTAAAATGGATCACGTTTTAAAGAAAGTAGTTGGAGCGAATAGAATGGCCATGATTGACAACTTTTTGGGCTACAATCAAATTGCAGTACATCAAGATGATAAAGAGAAAATTGCGTTCACCACCCCTTGGGGTACCTTTATGTATGATAAAATGTCTTTCGATTTAATGAATTGAGGAGAAACTTTCCAACAAGCTATGGACATCGCCTTTTTAGGTGAAATAGATAATTTTGTTGTTATTTATCTTGATGATCTAACTATTTTTTCCAAATCTGATGCAAAACATCTAGTTCACCTCAAGCAAACTTTCGAAAAATGTCACAAATTTGGTTTGTCTTCGAATCCCAAGAAATCTCATTTTGCAATGCAAGAAGGTAAACTCTTGGGCCATATAGTGTCTAGGGATGGAATTAAAATTGATTCGAAAAGGATTGAAGCAATAGATACTATTAATATTCCCAGAAATAGAAAAGAAATTCAATCATTTTTAGGGAAAATATTTTTTTTGAGAAGATTCATTCCGAATTTCGCTGAAATTGTAAAATTGATTACAGATATGCTTAAGAAGGACATCGAGGTGAAGTGGACAAACGAGGCTAAGGCATCATTCGAACGTATTAATAAGGTCATAGGTGAAGCTCCGATACTGGCAAGTCCTGATTATTTGAAATAATTTTTTATTTTTTCATTTGCTTCCGAGCATACTATTGCAATCGTATTGTTACAGAAGAATGATGAGGGTTTTGAGCAACCAATTGCGTTCTTTAGTAAAAGTCTCAGAGATGTTGAGTTAAAATATGATATATTGGAAAAGCAAGCTGACGCAATGGTGACATCCCTCAAAGCTTTCAGAACCTATGTACTACATTCAAATATTATTGCTTATGTACCCACCAGTTCTGTTAAGGATATACTGGTTCAACCCGATAGCGATGGAAGGAGATGCAGATAGTTAGCCAAAATTCAGGAATTCGACCTGGAAGTTAAACCGACCAAACTTATTAAAGGTCAGGGCTTGGCTAAATTGTTAGCCGAATCAAATCTAAAAGAACTCAGAATAAATCATCTACAGGACTACGAAGGACTTTTAGAGATAAACGAGCTCGATGTTACTGTGCCCGCAACTGAAATTTTAGAAAAATTCTCTTCTTCAGCTTGGTACAACGACATTGTTTCTTATCTACTGACTCTTCAGTGCCCCAACGAACTAACACCATCTAAATCTATGCCATTGAAGTTACACGCTGTAAAATATTGTATTGTAGATGGTCAATTATATTGTAAAGATCCCCTGGGTTTCTTACTGAGCTGTTTAGTAGAATCCGAAACAAAAAAAGTTATAAATGAATTCCATGAAGGAGTGTGTGGAGGACACCATGCTTGGAGAGAAACGGATTATAAAATCTTAAGAGCCAGGTATTACTCGCCTAAATTATTCACTGATGTAAACACTAAAGTCAGAACTTGTAATCCTTGTTAGTTGTTTACAGGCAAGTAGAAAATTCCAACATTACCTTTAGTACTAGTTAAAACCGAAGCTCAATTTCAGTAATGGGGTCTTGATTTCATTGGAGAAATCCATCCACACTCAAGTGCTCAACATAAATGGATTCTGATCGCTACATACTATTTTACTAAATGGGTGGAAGCTATTCCTATGTGAAATGCAACAAACCCAGTAGTGATCAATTTTTTGGAGGAGAATATTCTGTCAAGATTTGGCTGTCCTCGAAAAATAGTTATTGATAATGCTCAGGCCTTCAAATCCATGGCCATGATAATTTTTTTGCGAAAATTATAATATTGTACTAGGACACTCTGCGACCTACTATCCTACTATCCACAGGGCAATGGATTAGTTGAGTCATCTAACAAAATCCCAATCACTATAATTAAAAAAGTAATGGCCGAAAATAAGAAAGCATGGCATGTACATTTAAAAAATGCTTTATGGGCTAACATGATAGGCACAAAACGATCAATTGGAATGTCTCCATTTCAGATGGTATATGGTACTGACGTCATTTTACCCATAAATCTAGCACTGTCAGTAATGAAACTCTAGAAAGACTTAAAAGAAGAGCCAAATGACATTACCATGAGGATAAATCAATTGATTGAAGTTCATCAAAATAGGTCTGAAGTAGATGAAAAAATATAGAAATATCAAGATAATATGAAAGCCTTATTTGACCAAAAAG
>SNQJ01S0153502.1:0-22751 GCA_010110895.2 Picea sitchensis | reverse complement strand
CCTCAAGTATACTGTAATAGATTTAAACAACCCAAATGAGCCTTTTATTATTGTTGCAAATTCGATTGAGATGCAGGGAATGAATACTTTTTTTAGTAATTTCATGACTGAAATTTCCTCTATCACCGACCCAGAACAATGATATGAAGTAACAAATTATACTCAGGCAACATCTTTTCCAAGTACACCGAACATTGCTAATGACGAAAAAATCTGGTCCTTATATTTTGATGGATCCAAATCCCAGGAAGGGGAAGGTGTTGGTTGTGTGATTATCGATCCCATGGGTAACAAAACATTTATTTCCTAGCGGTTGGAATTTGAATGTACTAACAACAAAGAAGAATACAAAGCACTTCTACAGGGACTAAGGAAAGCACTGGATATGGACATGCAAAAATTGGTAGTATTTGGTGACTCTGAAATCGTATTCAAACAGGTAAGAAATGTTTATCGCCGCATTTGAAGAATTGGCAAACCGAGGTATGGGGATTATTGCACAAATTTCTAGCATTCAATATAAATTCTATTCCTAGGTCGAGTAATTCGGAAGTTGATTTACTAGCTAATGTTGCTTCTAAATTGTTCCCTGCTAAAAGGTCTTTCTCCAAACACATTCTTGATTGAATTGTTATTCAGGCCATTGATTCCTGACAACATCACAAACTGACAAGTATTTGATGATGATCATCAAATCATCAATTTTTTGCATATGGAAGACACCTTTCAGGATGTAGTAATCGATGAAAGTACTCATGATGAAAACCTCTGAGATTTCATGGTAATATCCGATCCTCGATCTATGGAATTATCATCCGAGATGGTAAACTCTATCCCCAAATCTGTTGTTAGATTAGAAAAAAATTATGACCTACATGAAAAATTCAGAGGGGTAGTCAATTGCAAAACAAATAGTTCATCATTGCTATACGAAACCATAAATTTAGGAACACAAGATAACCCTCAAAATATCAATCTGAGTAAAGGCTGTTCTGAACAAGAAAGGTATGCTTTTATAAAATTGTTCAAAGAATTTAAATATGTATTTTCTTGGAAGTATGATGATTTAAAGACTTCTGACCCAAAGATAATACAACACGTAATTCCTATGAAACACCAAACCCAACCTTTCCAACAAAAATTGAGGAAAATGCATCCTAATTTGGAACCCATAGTAAAATAGGAAATAAATAAATTACTCACTGCAAAGATCATTTTTCCAATTAGGAATACTCAATGGGTATATAACTTATTCCTTGTAAGGAAGAAGAGTGGAGAAATTTGACTTTGTGTCGACTTTCTCAATTTAAACCGAGCCTCTGATAAAGACAATTACCTCGTTCCTCCAATGGAACAAATTATGCAACAAGTATCTAGTTCTGAAAGACTACCTTTATTAGATGGTTTCTCGGGATATAACCAAGTCCTTATGTATTCTTTAGATCAGTGGAAAACCACTTTTTGTACCCCGTGGGGCACCTACGCCTACAAAAAAATGCCTTTTGGATTGATAAATGTCGGTGACACTTTCCAGAGGGAAATGGACATTGTTTTTCATGGCCTTATTAATCAGTTAGTTGTGGTCTATCTAGATGATGTCACCATATTTTCCAAAACAAATAAAGATCACGCGTATCATCCTAGGGCTGTGTTAGAACGATGTCCCAAGTTTGACATTTCACTCAATCCTAAGAAATTAGTCTTTGCAGTAGAACAAGGAAAATTGCTTGGGTTTATAGTTTCTAAAGATGGAATCATAATTGATCCTGAAATAACCCAAGCCATTGCCAACCTTCCCCCTCCTTCTTCCAAAAAGGCCATGCAATCCTTTTTGGGTAAAATTAATTTTGTCAGACGATTTGTCTCGAGTTTTTTTGAAATGGTTAGACCTCTACAAAATCTGATTAAAAATTATGTTTTATACATATGGGGATCAAAAGAGAGTCAAGATTTTTATTCTATCAGAAAATCCATAATTGAGGAACCTTCCTTGATGAGCCTTGATTTTTCCTGTGATTTTACATTATATACTTTTGCATCTGATAGATCTTATGTTGATGTACTCGCAAAAAACAATGTTGAAAGAAATGAGATACCCATCTCATTTATGAGATCTACCTTTAAAGGAGCATAACTAAATTACCACGTGGTAGATCAAGAAACATACATCGTTTTTATAGATGTTAAACATTTCAGGTCTTACCTATTAAAATCCAAGACAAAAATTGTTGTTCCTTATCCTGTCGGAAGAAATATGTTAGTGCAGAAAGAGCTGGGAGAGAAAAGAACAAATTGGATGACATCACTTCAGGAATATGACCTCGAAATAGTACCTTCATGAATCGTTAGAGGTCAAGGCATTTGTAAATTAGTGGTGGATTCAGTTGAAAAGTTAGAAAGTCAAATAAATACATCAAATGCAAATCAACATGATGAAAAACAAATATGTTGTGCACAAACTGTGACCAATTCGTGGTATGATAATATCAGGTTTTATTTTTTGCTAAGATCTTCTCCTTATAATCTTGATCCCAAAAATAGTAGAACCCTAAGGCTTAAATATATATCTTTCCAATTAATTAATGATATATTATTTCGAAATAATTTTGACGGTGTTTTTCTACGTTGCTTAGAAAAAGAGGAATATGAAAGGGTGTTGGATGAACTTCATTCCGGTGATGTCGGGAGTCATTTTGGTGGAGATACCACTGCCCACAAAGTACTAAGGGCTAGCTACTATTGGCCTACCTTGTTCAAGGATGCTCACACTTTGTCCCACAAATGTGTAATTTGGTGGAGATACCACTTCCAAAAAAGTGATAAGAGCTGGGTACTATTGTCCCACATTGTCTAAATATGCCCATGCATTATGTCAAAAATGCATAATTTTCCAAAAGGAAGTTGGATGAGTACAGAAGGAAGCATTCCCACTGCAACCTACTTCGGTAGATTTCCCTTTCAGCAATGGGGTATTGACATCATAAGACCAATTAAACCTTATTCTTCACAGCAACACAAGTACATTCTCACGGTGATAGATTATTTTACTTGTGATGGTCTCAAGCTACCCATTAAAGGTGAAATAATAAAATCAGTAATGTCGCTCCTAAACTCCTGATATTATCACTGTATCTTAATTCTGAAAGGTTTGGTTTTGACAAATGCTCTTATTTCTTCCCTAGATATGAATGTTTTCTCTAGAAAAAAGGATTAAACTAAAGTACTATGCCAGCTATTACCCTCAAGGGAACAATATGGCCGAATCAACAAATAAGAACTGGTCAAGATCATAAAAGGACAAAGGTCAAACCACAAGAATTGGCATAATACATTGTACAAAGCACTTTGAGATTGTAGGGTAACTCCAAAAACCTCCATTGGTAATTCTCCTTCTTTCTAATTTATGGAAGAGAAGACATTCTCCCCATGCCCTGCCTCTGCAATTTCAGTGCCCCAAGAAGAGGTTCCTTCCTAGAAAATCATATTAACACTTCAAACTTAAAAAGAAGTTCAAAACAAAACACTGTTGAAAAGGCCAACAACACACCCAAAATGCACCAACATGATGAAAAACAAATATATGTTGTACACAAACTGCGGGACTAATCTTGTATGATAATATCGTTTTATTTTTTAACAGACCTCCTTCAAAATCTTGATCCCAAAATAGTGTCCTGCTAAACTGGCATCTCTCCACCCACTGTTTACAATATTTCAAATAAATGAATGGTGTTTTTCATCGCTGTTTAGAAGTTATAACTAAAAGGGATGAACTTCATCTCCCAGATGCCTTATTTTATTTTGGTGGGGATACCACTGATCACAAAGTACTAAGGGCTAGCTACTACTAGTTGACCTGGCCTTTGTTCAAGGATGCTCACATCTGTCCCAATAAATGTGTAATCTATCAGTGCTAGTTGTTGAATGAGGAAACCCCAAATTTTTTGCCTGTTTGGAGCTTGTTATGGTATATTAATATTTCTGTTGGGGCTAGTCATTATAGGACCAATTAATCCCCCTTCCTCACAACAACACAAGTAGATTCTCACCGTGATAGATTATTTTAATTTGAGATGGTCCTCAAGTCATACCTTAAAGGTAGTCAATATAACCGTGTAATGTCGTCTTAAACTCCCACATTATCACTCTATCTCAATTCCCCGAGTGTTTCTATTTTGACAATGCTTCCTATTTTTCTTCCCTAGATATGAATCGTTTTCCTCTAGAAAAAGGGATTAAACTAAAGTACTTTGTCAGCTATTACCCTCAAGGAACGATTTTACCGAATCAACATCATAAGAACTGGATCAAGATCATGTGATTGGTGGTCAAAACCACAAGAATTGGCATAATACATTGTACAAAGCACTTTGAGATGCTAGGGTAACTCCAAAAACCTCCATTGGTAATTCTCCTTTCTTTCTAATTTATGGAAGAGAAGACATTCTCCACATGTCTTTCTTCCTTCTCTGCAATTTTCACAGAAGTTCAAGAAGAGGAATGTCCTCCTCTAGAAAATCGAATAAACTCATTAAAATTAAAGAAGTAAGAATGTGAAAACAAAAATTGGGATCATCATCACACAATTTGTAAAGCCGGTTTGATATAAGTTCATCCTATGAAATAAATTTTAATGTAGGGGATCTGGTCCTCAAACAATGAGCCACGAGAATAAAGGAGAACATACCGAGCTCCAAAACCTATGGCTAGGGACTTTTGTCATTTCTAAAAAATTTGGTCCTAGTTCTTTCGGCTACAAGCACAACTTAGAGGGATAGCCATACACTTTTCCAATGAATGGCCAATCTTTGGAAAAGTACTTCACTTGAGAAAATTAGATCCACCCTTTGTAAATATTTTAATTTACATATTCTTTTGTTTTTTCTTTGGTTCTTTTCATTTTGTGTTTTGTTTGTTTTTTCCGGAACATTATATCTTAATCATCAATTCATTATTGAGGGGAACTGATCTTTCATTAGCAAATAATTGATACCTAGCTCAGCATTCGAATTATTTAAGTTCTAAACTCTTGTTTTAAGGTAAGTTTTGTCCAACATTACTTCCATTTTTCATTGAAATCTCAAGGAAACATGATTATCTTTAAAATGAATTCTAACATCGTCCCTGTTTTTATGAGAACAAATCATAGTGTTTCCCCATCCCAGAGATGATTTTTTAACTGGAAATCTAAGTGTCCAAATTATTTATGAAAGCGGTCAAATTCCCCAAAGAACGGCACCTGAGACTCCATCCTATCATTGTTCCACAGAAATATTCAGTATCAATTCCCACTCTTGATATCACAAAGTTTCTAAAAATATTATAAACAATTTTGGAGAGCTGCCAGCTAATCAGAATGTGCGGTGAAATTCGCGTAAACTTTGTCGAATACGTAACAAGTCCGTTGGCGTACCGGGATAAATGCAATACATGATACTAAGACAACTTTGCCAGGGTACTGAATAGGCTTGTTGGTAGCGAAGCAATGTTGGGTTTATAATATCCTCAGGTATGTCTTTTATTTTGATCAAGTGTGAAGATTTTTTTATCATAAATGGATGACTCTTGGATGGGATAGAAGTACTAGAGTGAATTAAATGACATCCATGTCGAGGCTAAGGACGTATGTTGGTAGCAGTGGCCCTGCCGTCTTATTGGAGTTATCTGTATAAATATTCTTACCCTTGTGATTGAAACGAGATGTCGGATTACAATTTTTGGACAAAACTTTATCCAATAATATGACTATGTTATTTTTCTGAGTTATTGTCAAAATGCTTGATTTGTCATTTAAATGTTTCTAATAATTATTTCCGATTCATTTGTTCCCTAATATAAAGTTTTGATAATGCAAAGATAGTTGCTTCACCCAACGTTTCTCCATTGTTGGAAGCCAAATATTGATGTCAATTTTATCATTGTAAAATGTCATCTTCAAGGGATAAAATTTTATGTAGATTCTTCCTTCTCCTCCTTGCAAATGTTTTTTATCATCTTTAGTTTTGAAAAAAATTCATTGGACTAGTCGTTTGTATGAGTTCATCATTTTTTAATTTATAGTTCTACTTGTTCAATTTCAAGGACCGGAAGTCATGAAATTAGAAAAAGTTTTGGTTTGAGGGAATTATACAATTTATGGGTTTTTATTTTGCAAGTTGGATAACATATTGGGCATCTAGTGTTTTGTTAAACCTTAAACATTGTGAATTTTTCATTTTATTGGTTGATCCCTTCCTATAACACTTGAGTTATCCACCTTGGGGGATATGACTTAGTCACTTATATCCTTTATTATTTGGTTTTCACATTGACATATGTTTGATTGTGCAGCTAGAAGAACTTTGGTTTAATTTGAAATATGAATACTACTAGCAGTCATATCACAGTCTCGTCGTCCTGATACATTAATGACACACTTACCTTCAAATATCACACCTTCGTCCTGCATAGCTCAGGCATGCATTCATTGTTTTTCGTAAAGTGGTGCCTTTGGTGCTTTAGGTTTGTCATTCATTTCGCAGAGTGGTTTCCTATTCTGCGCGTCCTCTGGTTACTACCCATTCAATCCCCCAAATGGTTGTTATGGTAGCTTCCCGAATACTTGGGTATCGGGTTTCTCCCGATTATGCATACCTCATCCTACATTTCATGTGTTTGGAGTGCCAACCCACCTCTCGCTGCCCTTGCTGTTTCTATTTGACCATATCAATGGCGCCCGTGGTGAGGATCGATCCTAATGGTTCGCAAGGTCTCCTCTCTCATGACGATGTCGTGGAAGAATTGGTGGCATATGGTTGGGATAGTTTCATCAGACTGTTTGAGGGTTTCAACCTCATTGTGGCCCAAGATTTTGCTCAGAATTTTGATGGCAATAAGGCTAAGTTTGGGGATCTGCAGTTAGAGGTAACTAAAGTTTCCATCGCAGAAGCTACATCATTATCGCAAGAGGGAGATTGATGGTTTAAGAACATCAAAACAGAAGGTGTGCCCTGGAATTTACTCATCACCCCCAAGAAATAGTTTTGTTTTCCAAAAGGCACACCAATTTATCTTTTCAAACCCCGATGGAATGGATTTCTCTTAATGCTTAAGAAATTTATTACTTGTGAAGGTAGATATGACCTGGTATTTTTGTATCATGTCCGCTTGCTCATGGTTTTCTAGGTTTCAATTTGAATATGCATTTTTATATACTTAGGAGTCTACAGAAAATGGATAATTTCTATCAGAGACAAAAACTAAAACCCACATTCAAGAGCACCATGGCCTCATCCTAATTCTCGTGGTTTCACATTTGTCTAAAACTAGGGACAATTGGGAAAATTTTGTTTAGAAATTATTTTACCCTACCTAAAAATGTAATAGAATTACCTCTCGTGCATCTCAATGAAACCCCCAGTCCCTGTCGATTTAATCCCACTATAGAAAACCTATATGTGAATCTACAAGAAAATCCTTCATCCATGGATCAAACCCCTTTTTCTATCCGTGAAAACCATCTAACAAAAGAAGCCACGATGTGATTTTATGCCCTTAAAGTCTTTGGAATAAGTTTTAGATGATTTAAAGGATATAGTTTCTATTGTTCCTACTCATGAGTCGATTCAGGTCATTTTAAATGAATCAATTGTCAAGAAAAAAGGCAGGTATAAGAAATAGAGTAATCCATATGTGAATTTTACAAACAAGAGACCATGTCGACTCATATCTAGAAATTTGAGAAATCGAACGCGGATCATCGAAAGCTCGATCCCTGCGGATTGAGGTCGATAATTGAAAACCGAAGAATAGGAAAGTTGCATCTTGGAAAGTAGCATAGAGAGTCATTGGAAAGTCATATAGAGATAAAGATATACTAAAAATTATACATTCAAATATCTATGGAGCAATGAAAACACCATCTATAGGAAAACATCTATTTTCATACTGATGATTTATCAAGAAAAACATGGATTTCAAATATAAATCTGATCCCATTTGATTGTTTTTAGCATTTCAAATCACCGGTGGAGAAGCTGAGTGGCTATTATATCAAGGTTCTAAGAATTGACAAAGGTAGTGAATATGTTTCAAGGGATTTTCAAAACTTTTGTAAAGTTCATGGATTTACAAGCAATTCGATATTACACGTATACACCACAACATAATGGTGTCACAAAGGAATAATCACAATTCATCATGGAAATGGCGCACATTATGTTGACATCCAAACATTTGTCAAATGAGTTTTGGGCTGAAGAAATAGCAACTGCGGTGTACATACAAGTTGTATGATCTTGTTGCAAGAAAAGTTATAATCATCAATGATGTTCAATTTGTGTACAATGTAGCATGGAATGGAAGCATAAAGGACAATTAAAATTACCGTGGTTATTGGGCATGATGATGAGTATGAAATGGTTCTCAAACACCAATCATAAGTCGAAAGTACGCCTTTCCACTCCCTGAACTTCCAACAAAAATCACACAAGCTACCTGTTGAGATTTGCAGCGCAAATTCACACCTAGAGTGCAAATAAACTACATCAAATTTAAGAAGTTCATCTCCAAATCCAACATTAAAGCAAGTTTGTTACCAAGGAAGACAACAAGTCCATACGTGACATATACAATGTTGATACAACAAATTCATTTACAGTTTTTTCTCTGTTTTTGTAAATAGATGATCCATTAACTTTGAAGAAGTGCTCCTATGATGATGTATGGGCACAAGCCATGGATGAAGAAATTAAATGCATAGAAAATAATCAGACATGAAATTGGTAGATGTACCTAAGGAAAAGGATGTGATAAGCGTCAAGTGAATTTATAAAACCAAGCAAAGATGATGGAGTTCATAAGCACAAGGAAAGATTAGTTGCAAGGGGTTTTACACAACAACTTGGAATTGATTTCATTGAAACATTTGCGCCAGTTGCACACATGGACACAGTCAAAACTATGTTAGCCATTGCTGCACAAAATAAATGGCATGTTTATCAAATGGATGTAAAGTCAACATTTTTAAATGGTCATTTAGAGGAAGAAGTATATGTGGAATGACCACAAGGCTATGAGATTTTAGGACAAGAAAACAAAGAGTATAGATTGAAGAAGGAACAGATGGACTAAGGCAAGCTCCTAGAGCTTGATATTACAACAGATAGATTCCAACATCACACACAATGGATTTCATGACCGTGAGTCAATACTCTACATCAAAGCATATAAACAAGGTAATATGTTAATTGTTTGCTTATATGTACATGATTTGATTTTTGGCTGTGTGACTTGCATAGAAGAATTTAAGTCACATCACAACATGAAGAATGAATTTGAAATTAACCGGACATGGGGCTTATGAGATGTTTTCTAGCTGGTTGAATTTCAATTAATCCAAAGTTGGTATATTTATTTCAAAATATAAGTATGTGCATGAAATCTTGAAAATATTCAACATGAAGAATTCCAAAGAAACTTTAACACCTATCATAACATGATTGAAGTTAAGCAATGAAGATGAAGGATCTAAAGTGGATCCCACCGTGTTCAAAAGGTTGGTAGGAAGCCTTATGTCTTTAACAACAACAAGGTGTAATATTATATATGGAGTGAGCATAATTTCAAGATTCAACAAATCTTCAAAAGAATCTCATTGGAAGGTAGGTAAAATAATTATGAGATATGTGTATGGAATAAAAGATTCCTCGTATTATGTATTCTACTTCGGAAGATTTTAAACTTGTTGGATATATTGACAGTGATTGTGGAGACATCATAGATGAAAGGAAAAGTACCTATGGGTACACATTTCATTTTGGAACGTGTATGGTATCATGGGCATCAAAGAAACAACAAATAGTGACAATAGCATCAGCAAAAGCAAAGTATGTAGCAAAGCAGAGTATGTAGCAAGTACATCAATAGCATGTCAAGCAGTTTGGATGAGAAGGATGTTAATGGATTTAAGGTAAGAACAACAAGAACCAACCACATTGTTTTGTGACAACAATTCCACCATCGCATTGTCCAAGAATCATGTATTTCACAAGAAAAACTATTACACTAAACCCCTCTATTAACCGCCTATCATTAATAGGTGTGGACGCCTTTCTACAAATAACACCTAATGCAAAAATTAAGAGCAGAGCATTTTAATTATATCACAGCATTAACAATTGCCAAAGAAATGTTGTTACTATATGCTTAATGTCAAGTTCATGTAAATTAAGCATATCATTTTATGCTATGCCATCCAAGATCTTAATCATTAAAAGTTCAAATCAATTGTTTTAGAACCATTCAATCATGCGTTATTGTATTCCACGCAATCAAGATTTGGCCGATTAAAAAATGCATGCGATTATTACATTCCAAACTCAATTCCCTTTAAATCAAAATCGCCCAGACATTACATACCGTGAGTAAATAAAGAAACAATTATTTTACATAAAAATGTAGCGCAATACAATAAAGAATGTCAATGAATATGGAGGCCATCCACTGGCCCAAATAAGCATACAAAAAAGAATACGAAAGAGAGAGACGACAATCTCATCTATCTAATCAAATCAAGTTAGATGGAGAAAACGCGTGATGCAGCTTAAAGGAGGAAGGCGGCTCCTCCAAGCAAAGCGGCTCCAAAGATAGCCATCTCCAAACTGGCGGTAGAGACAACCTACTAAGTAGCTCAGCGTATGTTATCGCCCTTTGAGCCGATGGGCTAGGATGCCTGGAGTTTGAGATGCGGGAACGGACGCTGAGGTTGGAGGAGTGACCACTTTTGAAGGAGAAGAGGCAGGAGAGGAAATAGTAGGAGGAGTCGGAGGAGTGGGTGATGGTGCTGCGGGGGATTTAGACGGCGACGCCTTTGGTGCTGCTAATATGGGTGCCGGTGCCGGTGCGGGCACTGCCATAGAGTAATGAAGCCCACCAGCCTCCCAAGCCGGAAAACGGGCGAAGCGATCGACCGGGCCATCTCGTCCGGAAGTTGTTGTTCTCAAGAATAACAATGCACCCGGTGGGTTGGGCGGAAACTATATGCGCCGATTCTTTTTAATAAAATGAAAAGAAGAGGTAATGGTTTCAAGAAGATAAAGAAGAAAATCAGAAAAAGAGATAGGAGCGCAAGAGGGATTTGTGAAGGAAGAGGGAGGGTCGGCTTCCAGGAAAGAGGGATTTATTTTCATTATTCAAACACGACATCTCATGTTATTATATGTGGACCAGTTCAAGGCTCTCCTTTTGTTTTCACTGCCCAAGTTGGTTGGTCGGCCTATATTGACATTAATCCCTACACTTTCAGGGGCGTGTACACATGTTGCGACATTACATATAGCGAGATGGAAATTTGGATATGAATTCTCTTCACTTTTAAGATACGCATGGTGGAAAAAATGGTGAGCCCTCCTCATTCCAGCTTTCCATGAAATTCCACATTCCACACAGAACAATTACTACATGTGGACACTAGTTATTAAAGTTGGTGTTTCACTTTTTGTAAATGAACAAGTAGATGGTCTTATGGGCGGGAAAGATTCTCATAGCTGGCTTTGCACATCCCGTTTTTTGTTGGAAGCAACTTGGAAGTTTTCCACACCTGAGTGACTTTCCACATCCACTCTACCTAGGTTCAATTTCTACAAGTGACATGTTGATCTATTCATTAGCATATTGTTGTAATAACCTAGAGCCTATTGTTGACAAAACCTTGAGCTTATACAAAATTTAGTTACCCTAGGAAGTGTTTAATGGGTTTCCTTGGGATTTGTACATTATGGAAAGAAAGGTCAAAGGAACTACTAGGTACATGAGAAAAAATAAATAGTAGGAGTGCGAGTGAAACTCCTAAAAGTGCATATCTAGCCTCTTAGGTCAAATACCTAGAGTATAATGTCATATGAAAATAAAAAATACAAAAGTTGGGAGTCCTAGTGAAGAAAAGGTACCCCTCAAGAACTTGAGAACTAAGAGACATGTATCGATTGGAGGTGTTTGGGTAATGTGATCATGACCTAGAGGAGCCATTTCTTGTTCTTGATGATGAGGATGAGAAGTTGCTATCCTTCAAATTTTCACTAAGAATAGATGGATTTCTCCCACCATCGAAGGCCAAGGTTAAGAAACCCTTAATGGAGGATTGTTTGGTTGAATTGAAAGATCTAGAAGTTTAGACAAAAGATCTAGGTATAATATATTTCTTAGAAAAGGTTGCTCTCTTCCAAGATCTAGACAAGGGGAAGAATGGTGTTTTCTATGAATGAAAGAGCTATCCCAAGCCTAGACTTGATATTTTCAAAAGTGTCTCATCAAAACAGGTCAAGGGTCCCTATAACATGTCACCAATTTCGAAGCTAAGGTGAGGTTGACCTGCATGTTAATTTTGGAGCTGACCTGCATGGTAGTGGAGTTGATATGGATAAGATGGTTGAATTGATCCGTGTGGATATCGGTGGCCACCCACCTTTTCCTCGAATCGGGCTCAAAAACGTAGCTTTTCCGGGCAATTTTGGCAATTTACTATTTTAGCAGGTTTTAACTGTGGTCATTTTGGGGCCTAAATGAAGGTTTTTCTCAATGATCGATGTTCTAAACGGGGAGAGTCGGCTGCATAACTGAGCCCCCAAAATTAATCTCCTTTGACGACACCTTCCAACGAGCCATCACACTTCTAAATTCAGATCGATGTTACGCACTCCCGGAAGTTGATGTAATTAACTTGCCCAACCTGGGGCCCACATGACTTTGGCTTCATCTCCTAGGCCAGCTCTTTGGATGTATATGACTTTGGCATTCTCACCATTGTAAAAGGCCTCTAGAGCCTCATTGTAATCCTCATCTTCTCACGGATGCAAGTAACAGCCACATCTCTTCTCGGAGATAGTTTTCACTTTAGCTAGTTTATTTTACATTCTCATGGTGCTAAATTTCACCATTTGTTATTAATGAAATGAAGTCTTTATTTCACGATCTCCGGTTTATGTGTATTTTGTATTTCATTGTGTTCCTACATAAATCCGGATCGCTGCGAAGTCAGAGCGGGCCTCGCTCATTCCCCTCGATCCTTCTTCAGATGTCCCTAACGAGATCGTGGTATAAGGGAGTTGGGACTGACCAAGTTGAAACTTTGCGATCACCGCGAAACCTCGACGCATCACTTCATGGGGGAAGAAAAGAAAGATGAGGAGCAGGAGATCCTATCGAAATGTTGCTCGAGGAGGCCCTCGAGAAACAAAAGGAACCCATTTTGATGGGATAACTTTTACCCAGACATTCTTCAATCCTGATTCGACCGCTGCATCGACATCCGTAATAACACTCGAGGTGCTTACCCTTTAAGGTATTACAACTTCGATTCCCCATATTTGATGGCCAAATAGGAGCATATGTCAGATATGGTTGAACTGGCGAAGGATATTTCTGCTCATGAGAGCTCTTCCCGGGATCGAGAAAAGATTTCGAGTTTTCGAACTCCTTAAAGCCGCCCCCATGTCAAGGACTAGTGGGAAACCTAATCGAAGCAACAGGGCGAGGGGGAACCCTTGTTCTCGGCCTAATCTAATTTGGAATTATTTCCGTGACGCTATCAAGGAACAATATTATCCCGCGGGGAGCTATGAGGACAAATACATACACGTACTACTTTGCAGCAGTTAGGCACCAAGATGTGCATTTTCGAGATTACTAACTGTTTACACCCTATGCACAAAGTTGGTATCAAAGATTCAGAGAAACATTTAAAGAAGTACCAAGTAGCTTGTTCCAGATAGATACATTTATGAGGAAATGGAGTTCTCGACATTTCACTTGGTGTGGTATACCAATATGTCAGCCAAGATTGAGCAGAAGTTCAAACAGTAAGAAGTGAGGACTTTGGGTCCAGAATCGTAAGCACGAAAGGTAATTCCCAACCGCGAAAACAAGGGACCAAGCTACATGGGTAGCCCCAGATAGCTCCTCGCCAAAGCCACAAGCAAAGAACAACACCAATGGCCAAAAAATAAGGACACTGGAAGTGGTGTGAGTTCCATAAAGCTCCACCCACAACACAAGGGAGTGTCGACAAGAAGTCACCGGTAGTCGAGTTGAAGGCTTTTGAATCTGATGCATGCTCTGACACTGAATCATAACCCAAGAAGGGGAATGATAGATTGAAGCAGATTATCGATGCAGAGCCCAACGCCATTGCTAAGCACCATTAAAGATCCGTATGAGGAAACCCAAGATCCGTGAGGAGGCGAGCTGCCTCTTCCATCTCCAAGATGTGGGTAAAGGGTTCCCCATTGCGCTTATCGATAGTGGGCTGAAGAACCTCTATCCGAGTAGAGTTTGTGAAGCGGTTGGCTTGGCAGACCACAAAGACACTCCAATAACCACACCATCTGGGTGGTTGCACCCGCTGACTCCGACCTCCGCTACCGACAATGTCACCTTCCTACAAGATGAAGCCCTACCTGATGAGGTCATGTGATGCTGCTCCTCTGATGTTTCGATGTATTAGGCCAACCGCATTTCTTGTGGAAGCCATACGTTGTGTGGGTGAGTTCAGGCCTTGTTTACATTACTTCTTTGGCACACAAGATGTACGTGATACCAAAGATAGCACCGCTTACCACCATTCGAAGATCACGCTATGACCTCCGCATAAGGCCCCACGCATCAGTAAAAAATAGATGGATATACCGGTATGAGGACATCTTCACTCACTGTGGGTGCCTTTACACCGCTGTGTCAAGCACCCCATCGACCGACCTCAGGTAACTGGGCCGCTCAATGGACCCATCTACCACGCCTCGGTTCCGGAGGTTAATGTAAATCAAGAGGCGTATCTCGAGCTGGCTGCGTAAAGGTCACATTCGGCCAAGTTCATCGCCTTCTGGGAGCCCGGGACAATCTTGGTGCGTAAGAAGGGATGGGACTTGGAGACTTTGCATTGATTATCGGGCCCTCAACAAGATCAATGGTTCGAATAGGCAATCTCGATCCCATGGATTGATGAACTTCTCGACCAACTCAAGGGGCAAAATATTTCAGCAAAATCAACTTGAAGTCCGTATCACCAGGTACCAATCGTACCCTTTGATGTGTGGAAGACTCCATTCAAATCCAAGGAGGGCCTTTCAAATGGTTGGTCATGCATTTCGGCTGATCTAATGCCCCTAGAACCTTCATGAGGCTAATGGACGACATCCCGCAGTCACCACCAACTTCATTTGTAGTGGTGTACTTGAATGAAATTTTGATCTTCTGCCTGCACTTGGGAAGTAATCCCTCCACCATATCTTATAGGTCCTCCAAACACTGTGGTAACACAAGTTGTGTGACAATTTGGAGAAATGCACTTTGGCATAACCTGTGCTCCAGATGATACATTATTGATGGAGCTAAAGCATGTGGATCCAAAGAAGATCCAAGTCATCTCGATTGGCCACCAACCAATTCTAACAGAGCTCCACAGCTTTTAGGTCTTGCCAATTTCTACCGTTTAGGTTGGGATTCTCTCTATATCACTTGGCCCTTGAGTCAAGTCACCAAGGGAGGAGCTAAAGAAAAATTCTTTTGTCCTGAATATCAACAGAAGGCGTACCTGGAGTTGAAACATTGTTCCCTCGCTTACACCCGGGCTCTCTACGAATTACCAAACCCTCGCAACAACCATTTGAGATCAAGAAAAACACTTCAGACTATATTGCGGGCACCATTCTCACTCAACACAAACACCACATAGAATATCGTAGTGATACACTATTAGATACCATATGTAAGTACCCCAATTACGACAAAGAAATGTATTCCATTGTGGAGCCTTGTCGACAATGGAAGCATTACATTTGGAAAGGGGAAACGGTCATCCACATTAATCACCTCATCTAATCTCAAGTAGCCATACAGACACAAGGGAATCGCGTAATCCATCCCCATCAGCGGTCCACATACCGCAAATGCTTCATTTGAACATTGGTAATAAAAGGCGCGACCAATAATGTGCTGTAGATCATTTCAAATAATTGCCCATCATGGCGCTTAACCACTGTGCTCAACTCTTCAGGGCATGAGATTCTGGATTGCACGCTTCTCTACACAAGTGATCCGTAATCCGCCACACATTGCCACACTCTTTGAGGGAAAGCAAGTTCCCAATTTCCCACCTCCGTGATGCCCCCCTGCTTTGTCACTTGGGGACACCTTTGTGTTCCTTCAAGCGAAGCCAAGATGATTTGGGAGGCGACTCAGCCGAAGCCCACGCGTGATCGCAGGTGTACCAGGCGTGCGATCGCAGTATTTCTATTGGTCAACCTTCCACAAGATGTCGGAATTACATCAAGTCCCGCGACGCTTTGGCGCTTATTGCCAAACCGGACCATCAAGAAGCAAGGCCTCTATACTCCACTTCCTACCCCAATTCGACCTTGGGAATCCATCTCATGGATTACATGCTCCGCCTTCCTTCTACTAAGCATGGAACGACTGTGTTTTTTGTGGTCGGCTTCTAATCGCATTTCTCCTCAAGATGTCCAATATGATGGCCCCTGCAATACACATATCACGCCAGTAAGCCACCGCAAACTCTTTATTTGAACTGCGTGGGCACACTTGGGATCCTTACGCCTATCATCCCATCGACAGAGGGTTCTCGCATATCTGTCCACTTCCACTGATGTTGACACCAAGCTCACCAAGTCCACAACCTTCCATCCGCAAACCGATGGCCGACAGAGGTTGTCGCCAACCGGATGATTGTACACATTCTCGCGATGTACAATTCAAAGCATCCACGACAGGGATGAGAGCTCTATGTACAACACTACAACCTGGCTCCATAGGGCTCAACTAGCCACAACCCTTTCAAGTGGGCTTGGGATTCCAGCCACTCTGTCCCATTGACATAGCCATGCCATTTGTGGCTACTCAGAAGATTCATCTCATGTCCAGCTTGAGGCGAGCAAGGCAAACAAATTCATTGAGCACATCCAACACATCCGCCAACACTTAGTCACTGGGAAGATCATCGAGGTCTTCCATCATTCTTCATTGATTCCGTGAGTGCCTCCCATATTCGCATTATCTTTAGTTGCTTACCGTATTCCGCTAAGATCATTTTGTCTTTGAACTAGCCGAGGTTAGAAAGTATTATTTAGCCCCGCTTCTTATTTGTATCTCGCTAAGACAAAAGGATCTAGTTGAGTATTGTTAGTTTATTCAACAATTAACATTTGACCATTTTGTAATCCATGTAGATATCATAATACAAAATTTGCAGTCCTTTATCGTATTTATTATTTGTATGATCATTTATATGTCAGAACCTTGATCCTACACACACATTAGCGGTTTTTCCTAGACTAGCCAAGTCAAGAACATTACGCATGTATCGTGAGCTTTAGTCCCCGGGCCAACCCGTGGACTAAAGACAATGAGTGCAATGTATCACCTAGAGGGTCGTGGAACACATAGGTGACTTAATATAAAGAAGCAGTCAACCTAATTCATGTCTTAGTCCTCGCATGTGGTTGATAGATTGGCCAGGAGTGGCACCCCCAGATACACAATTGTCAGATGCAACAAAGAACTCGATAGAAGGCAGACCCCAATAACCCTCTCACACATACACCTCTCATGGTAGTATCCCCGGCACTTGCTTCCCAATTCCAAAGGTCATCCCTTACGTAAGCACCGCCTTCGCCGATAGCACGTGAGGCCACTCCAATTAAGTGTCGGCGACATTGTAGAGTATAGCAGGGAGTACATAGCATTGGGTTGTGAATTCCATCAATACATGACCTTAGTCAAGTATTGCAGACTCAAACTCAGGAAGCGCCCCAGAGAGCCACAGAGAGAAGGACAAAAGCCGTAACAGGGGCATAACATTGACTTAATCCGAAAAGTTGGTAAACTCAAAATACCATCTTATGACGGATCATCCAGATGCACCACCAGATCTTGGGTACAAAATCTATACACATACTACAAGATCAACCAAATGAAGGATACATAAGATATCAACTTAGCTACCCTACACTTAGAGGGTGAGGCACACGAGTGGTGGTACCATGGACTGGGTGACATTGGGTCACACGATCACCTCCTATAGGAGTTTACATATAGGCTCATGAACATATTTGACAGGAAGGATCCCGAGATACACCTCAAGGATCTAGCCCAGTTGAGAAACCGGGCACGCAAGAAGGTCGCTCTCATCACAGAAGTTTCAGGCAGTCATGGCAAAGCGATGAAGAGCCTGTGTCAGGATCATGTTATTCATAGAAGGACTAATAGATCCTTTGAGAGGATGGTGAGCAAGATGCATGCCTCCCACTTTCCAGATGATATCCTTTCATTAATTGGAGACATACTCAAGCAAAAGACTCAAAACTTTCTCAAACCACGGTCTAAGGATCGTGATAATGTGAGCCATTCCGTAGATAATGAAGGGCAAGGAGAAGTTGATGATGAGATTGTGCAGATCTTTATGAGTGTTACACATTATTTTCTAATTACTCCTATGATCAAGTAATGATGTAAACCCATATGTTGCCTTTAGAGGGTTCAGTGGCCTAAATTCCTAAAGAAAAAAAGGAGAAGGACTTTTCTTGAGAGAAGAAGTTGCATTTCCCTTTGTAAAAAACCCTATAAAAAGGAAGTCCTGGTGTCAAAAGATTATATCGTCTAGGTGAAATACCCTAATTCTCATAGAAGCTGCATCATAGCTAGGTCGAGAGGAGTTCACACCGCTTCTATACGTAGGGTGCTAGAATGTTTACACGTGGGAAAAACAAGCCGCTTTCTCAATCTTCTAGAAGGAGAAACTTCCATGGTGGAAAGTGGCATCTAAAATGGTTTGGATTTTACTAGCTTTCATGATTTAGTGGATCATCCCAACCTCCTCACCTTATCCCTCTTCTCAGCCTTTATAAAATGAGAGTTTCTCCTCATGGAGAAGGGCTAAGTTGTTTTTGGCTTGGGATTGTTAGCTTGGCTAGAGGGTTTGAGATTTGCTTGTCAAGATAGATTGCAGTAGCCATCGATCCATGGTCCGTAATCCCTAGAGAAAGAAGGGTGTGGGAAGGGAAGGACATTTGAAGGGAACTCAAAGACATCAAGGCCATGGCTGTAATCTCTTTTTCACATTTAAAATGATACAGTAATACGATTCTTCCTATAAAGCTTGTTGTGTTTCTACTGTATGATTCCTGATCACATACATAGGTTTATATTGAGTTCATTCTATTACTATCACTTCGGTTGGTTGCATTCTTTGTAGGATAATCATTGTATGAATGTTGGAATGGTGCTAGGATGGCAATGGCGGCAAGTAAGTGGCGCTTAAACGGTATGTCACCCATCCCTCTTTAATTAGTAAATTCAATATCTAAACTTCTGAGGAGAAAAAATGTTCTCCGGGTGTGTTTTGTTCTAGATCTAGGGAGACTCAGCTAGTTGTCCAGCTAATTCCACCGATTTGTCTTATAGAAAATTGGCGACTAGATCCGGGGAAACAATTCGTTCCCTAGTTAGTCTAGTTTCCTTCCTTTCTTGATTGCTTCTGTTTTATGGTTTCGGAAGTCTGGTGGGACATCCATCCTGCACTCTCTAGATCTAGGAAGTTCACTTAGATTCCCTCAAGTATTTTCAAAATTTTTAATTTACATTCTCTTCACTATACCTCTCACGTACCGTGAAAACCATATTGATTTCGTGACCCTATTGTTAGATCCAAGGTTTAACTTATTGCACCTACTAAGAAGTCTAGCCTCATGAGAATACCCCACTCTCGTGACAAAAGTATATTTCTAAGTTACAACTTCTTGTAAACTTTTGATTTTCATTCTATTATATTTACGACCTTGCTTTGATCACCTAGATTGAGCTTTGAGCTTATATCCGCTTACGCTTGACATTCCTTTGAGTTTCTTTTAGCCACACTTACTGTTTGGTTTTGAAGGATTAGTCTCTTGCTTTCTGGAGTGTCTTTCAATTACAAAGCTGCAGACATTTTCTTTAGAATTGTTTAGGGAAAGATCGTATTTCTTCTGAATAGTTTGCTTAAAAAGAAAACTTTTAGTTTGGCTTCTTTGTTTTAACAAAGTTCATTATTGCTTTTAGTGAAATTTTGAAACAAAAGATTTTAATTTCTTTCTTTATATTAGATTGGGGCATCTTTGCATTTGAAGTAGTAGAACTGTTGACTTTACAATTTTTATCTCTTGGGGCTCCATGAATCAAAAAGACAAAAAACCACCTTTTTCTCATTTCTTGAGAATCTTGTTATTGATGAGTTTAATATATTTTGGGACATTGTGTATATAGGAATGATAAATATTTTCTCCTTCTTGTAGGATAGCTTTCATCTAAATGAAAAGATTGCATCTTCTCATATCTTGCATCCTTCGAAGCTCATTAAAACACCATATTGTTCAATGCCATTTTCCCCTATTGAGTAAATGTAACAACCATAAATAAAGCGCTCATAAAAACTGATTAGACATTTTATACCTTCTCAGCAAACCTACATTAGATTATTTGTAGGTCTTGAACAGTGAAAGATAAATTTCCAAAGTTGCAAACAAACATAGAATCTTGAGTTAGGAGAGAAGTTAAATCCGACTTATTACATTTTGTCCCTGAACTCTTCTAACACAAGGGTCAATCATGAGGTTACATTGAGGCTCTACAAAGTTACTACCCCTTCTTTGTTGGTCTTGGTGTAGAGGTTTCACGATTATGGGGGTCGCTGGAGAGGTATACCCAATGATGAGTGGAAGCTGTGTAAAAATGAAACCACTTACCTCAAGCATAGTTTCCTCTGGTTCAATCTTGTGTAAAAATGAAACCAGGTCCAAGCATAGTTTCCTCTAGTTCAATCTTGTGTAAAAATGAAACCAGGTCCAAGCATAGTTTCCTCTAGTTCAAGCTTGTGTAAAAATGAAACTAGGTCCAAGCATAGTTTGGTTTTGTTTTACATCTTGCGTAAAAATGAAAACAATCTCGTTTCTCATGCTCGTAAATACATGAGAATAAGTTACTAATCTTAGTCTTTGTTAATTCGCGTTCTCGTAAATACATGAGAATAAGTTATTGATCTTAGTCTTTGTAGTCCTGGGAGTTCGATGGCTTAGTGGCTTGAAAATTTGATATCATAATGGTGGGGCACTACATATCGACATACCAAATATTTGATGTATGATTGAATATCTAGTGCTAAAGTTTATGGGGGCACGATATCCTGGTATCCCAGTGGTATGACAACCTGGTGATGTTGTGAACAGATCGATGGTTTTGAACTCCCAATCTGAATTTTTAAATAAAAATCGTCGATAGAAATTATACAAGGAGTAAATAAAGAAACATTATTCTACATAAAAATGAAGCAACTACACAATAAAGAATGTCCAGTGAATATGGTGGCCATCCACTCTGTCCAGCCAAGCATAATAAAGAATATGAAAGAGAGAGACGATAATCTCATCCATGTAATCAAATTAAGGGAGATGGAAAGAACACGTGATGAATCTTAAAGGAGGAAGGCGGCTCCTCCAAGAAAAGAGGCTCCAAAGATAGCTATCTTCTCCAAACCAGCGGTAGAGACAACTCCGTTGCTGCGGCTCGGTGGTGAAGCGATGGCTGGCCCTTGAGCCGATGGGTTAGATGCTAGAGTTTGAGATGCGGGAATGAAGGTTGAGGTTGGAGGAGTGACCACTTTCGAAGGAGAAGAGGCAAGAGAGGAAACAGTCGGAGGAGTCAGAGGAGTCAGAGGAGTGCGTGATGGTGTTGCGGGGGATTTAGCCGGCGATGCCTTTCATGCTGTTGATATGGGTGCTGGTGCTGGTGCAGGCGCTGCCATAGAGGCTGATCTCAATAGTCCCAAAGCGAAAACGAAGAAGAGAAGAGCATCGAATCGGGCCATCTTGTCTAGAAGTTGTTGTTCTGGAAGAATAGTGCAAATTCATGTCACAGAAACTATATGCAGTCGATCTCTTTTTTAAAAATGAAATGAAGAGGTATGCCCAAGAAGATAAAGAAGAAAACTCAGACGAAGAGATAGAGCAGGAAGAGGGATTTGTGAAGGAAGAGGGAGGGTTTCACATGATATATAGGTAGTGACAAGGTCAGCTTCCAGGAAAGAGGGATTTATATTCATCATTCAAACATGACATCTCATGTTATGATATGTGGACCAGTTCAAGGCTCTCCTTTTATTTTCACTGCCCAAGTCCTGAGAAAACAACCTATGGTTGGTCGGCCTATATTGACATTGAACCCTAAACTTTCATCGGCGTGTACACGTGTTGCGGCATTACATATAGAGAGATGGGAGTTTGGCGATGAATTCGCTGGAAAAAATGGTGAGCCCTCCTCATTCCAGATTTCCATGAAAGTCCATATTCCACGCAGAACAATTATTACATGGGGAAACTAGTTATTAAAGTTAGTGTTTCACTTTTTGTAAATGAACAAGTAGTTGGTCTTATGGGCGGGGAAGCTTCTCATAGCTGGCTTTGCACATCCCATTCCTGTTGGAAGCAACTCGGAAGTTTCCCATAGTTGAGTGACTTTCCACATCCACTGCACCTAGGTTCAATTTCTACAAGTGACATGTTGATCTATTCATTAGCATATTTTTGTAACAACCTAGAGCCTGTTGTTGACAAAGCCTTGAGCTTATATAAAATTTAGTTTACCCTAGGAAGTGCTTAATGGGTTTCCTTGGGATTTGTATGTTATGGAAAGAAAGGTCAAAGGAACTACTAGGTACATGGGAAAAAATAAATAGC